>CM060964.1:380670845-380775845 GCA_030765045.1 Tenodera sinensis | reverse complement strand
ACACACACACACACACACACACACACACACACACACACACACACACACACACACACACACACACACACACACACACACACACACACACACACACACACACACACACACACACACACACACACACACACACACACACACACACACACACACACACACACACACACACACACACACACACACACACACACACACACACACACACACACACACACACACACACACACACACACACACACACACACACACACACACACACACACACACACACACACACACACACACACACACACACACACACACACACACACACACACACACACACACACACACTTTTCTAAAAATGCTTCATTTGGATTCAGGGGTCTCAAAACATACATTTCCGGTGAAATCTCGACATCAAATTTTTGGGTAGAATACAATACTTCCTTCTTCTTACCAGGAGAGTAAGTAAAAAAGGGGGAAAGAATCCCGATAACTAGACATTCCATGTAACTCGACAACCTTTATTTATTTTTTATCATTAAACTTGACTTTAATAATTTCCATAGTCTACTATACAATATAGATAGTATAGGTAAATTTAAATTAGTATACGTATACAGCCTATCACAGTCTTCCTCACAGTAACAAAAGAGCTGGCGCGTATTGCCCTTCGATATGTAGTCAGAACATATGCAACTGCCAGACCATTGTCACATAATTAGCTTGCTGTAATAATGTGGATACTTGCTAGGAAGATTTGAAGGTTTATTGCTTTACCCAGTACAAAGGTATATTTTAGACATGATGAATATCACAGTGGTTTGTGATTGAGTTCACTTTTGTATTTGTAAGACCATAAGTTATAAGGTACTTCCATGTTGTATATAAACGTCGTGGACCGTGTGTGATCAACCATAGCTCCCGCTCGCATTATCAGCAGTGTCTTATTTATCTCAAGGAAGAAAATTGAGATGTTACCCACATCATCAATTTGCATGATGTCACTCACGCAGGTCCTAGCAAGGTCATTCGTCACATGTCTAAAAAATATCCCTGTACGTCTGGCAGGTTGTCACAGTAGCTTAATGGTTAGAGCACCTGTCTGGTAAGTGGAGGGTCTGTGGTTCAAATCCCGGCTGTGGCATTGAATTTTTAAGTTCCAGTTCTAGCTCTCAAACATTGCCCACACATGGCTTGTGTGTTTAAAAATACCAATAGTAAGTTTGTTGGCATAAATAAAATAATGTAATAGTTTTGTTTACCAGAATATGTATTTATATATTTATAGTATTATGTTATGGGTTGTGAACAGCAGACCCCTTTTTCCATAATACTCGACATTTCAGAAACTCGACAGCATCTCAGTCGACATTAGATCGAGTTATCAGTAGTCTACTGTATGTCATTGTATAGCCCTAAATTGTAAACTGTTAACATAACATCCATTTATATAGATCTCTTAAATATGTGCAACTTTATTTCAAATAACTGTTTCTCTGGAATCAGCCATTTCCAAAATATTCTGTTGTTATTGGTTTGGATTTTTTCAGTATACTATGTACATCAGGTGAATAAAGTGGGCTTAAACAAATCGCTGGTTTGTATCACTCCACGGCCACGTGCATTCACAATGACGGAACACAGTTACCCCCACGCGTAAGTATAATATGCAGTTTACGCCACTAAAAGGATATATTTACTTGATCTAAATAACTTGCAGCATATGGAAATTAACTGCTACTTACGTCAGCTCTGTCCACAATAACACTTTTTCCTTTCTGCTCACAAACTTGAAACCAATCTCCAGCAGCAGCTGATGGAGTGAAGTTGGTTTTAAATCTGGAAAGTTGGGATCAGAGTTAACTGCCAACAGCACTTTAAGGTGGTGGGCTTCATTGTTCACAAAGATGTGGTGAACTTTTCGACATATAGCAAATGTCACAAACAACATCCAGCGCTTGCTGGGAGTTCTGACTTCACGAGCTGAAGATTTTTCTTTGCATACACTGTAAATATTTGAACTTGACACACTGCTAAACTTGGATGTTAATTTCAACACATCTATAGCAAGTTCGGGATATTTCTCTCAGAAATTGTTAAACATGTCCAATATTATTGTCTTTTCACTACTTTGTAACAATTTTCCGTGCTTGTTTCACAACACTCACTTGTTCCGCCATGTTACTTTCATTGTGAATGATGCACGTGCCGAATGACTTAGGCTGGTTACAAATTCACTAAACTGCGTATCCTTACAATTCAGCTATGCTTAGTACACTTAGTTCGTGCTTTAGCTAACAAGCGATATTTCAGAACTTAGTACTAGTATTTTTTCAAGGAACTGTTTAGATGGCGAAAGCGTCAACAAGGCATGCTGCAGTCAAAATACACATGGTTTTGTTTACGTCTACTTCATTCACTTGATGTACATAGTATATATATTTTGTCATAATCTGCATGTTGGAAATATGTTGTTAGCTAATGCTGGATTTCTGACAATGAAGTCATTAATCCTCTTGCTCTCCAATATTTTTCACTGATGGATGGGGCACTAGAAGTGGCCGCGCATATTTGAAGGTGATCCGGTCCATTTCCTCTTGCAGATCACATAGAGGACAGAGTTGATGTTGGAAATATTGACTTGTGTAAACCGTGCTGCAACACAATGTGGGACAGAAATATTCTGCTCTCCTAATGCGATCAATTTTTTTCTGTGGCTGTAGCTACAGCAAATTGTGTGATCAAACTATTTCTGCCAATACTAATCGATACTAATATTATAAAGATGGAAAATTTGTTGTGTATGTGGGATAACCTCAAAAACCACTAATTTTGATAATTCAATTACCATTGAAGACAGCAATTCATTCTGATGGTATAAAATACTTGTAATTTCATTTCATTAACTCCTAAAGGACTAAAAAGGACTTACAAAGCCCTTGTACTTAAATACAGACACATTCCTTCTGAAGACTTCAAGGCAATATTTCTATGAAAATTAAAAAATCCAAAGTTTTCTTCTGAATTGCTTTTTTTTTTTTTTTTTTTCCACACACACATTCAGAACATAAAGTATATAGTATTCACAAAATTTCAATGTTCTATGTCAAACCGTTTTGAAATTAATATATTTTTATTAATAATAAATCACTTTTTGATATGCTGATATGAAATGACCCTTGGACTCTACACTTTATTGTATCTCTCATAAATTTTTAATTTGAGCTTGGTATATAGAAATAAAGAAATTGTCATACAGCCATTACTGAGATTTAATTAGTTTAAGAGAAAAAAAATGTTTTGTATGCAGTTTATTCATGTTTTCAATGTTTTCAGCATGAGTTATGAAAAATATTTAATTTCAGTTCAATTATGTAATATTTTTTAACCAGCACATGGCAAGTTTTAATACTTCAATCTCTGAAGCTCTCCTGAAAATTTCAAGCTAATAAGTCATAAATTAGGGTCCAAGGAGCATTTTGAATAGTGAAAAATGCTGAGGAAAAAGAAAAAAGAAAAAAGAAATCACATGAGAAAAATGGATTTTAAAGTTTAATAATATATTTTTGTACTTCAACTAAATCCAGTCAACTTAAAATTCCCAAGTACCATATGCGGCACCCTCTGTTGCTTTCTTTGTGGCCTTGGCAGCAGTTTTTGTTAATTTTAAGTTTGCTTGGTTGTTTCTTAATATGAAAACTTTCATTTTGCCTTCGTATTGTTCACAAAATTTAGAAATTTATTGTTCTTAGCTAACCTCTACACTATGCACTTTCGCTAATTTAGACACAAAATTCATAAAATATCTGCTTGTTACGGCTCTACTATGGACTAGCAAATAACTTAAAATCTATTAACTACTTAAACAATGTCTAATATATGACTGGAACACTGAAATAACCTGGCAAGATTACAGAATTACAGAACACTGATGGTATTTCTCTGTTTGGAAGCAAAACATGTCAGATTCACGGCATTTCAACTCGATATATGGAATTTATTTTAGCACAGCCAACTCACAACCTTTCTGAAGAAACATTCCCTTCAACAGGCCAAAATCAAAGCCAGTGAAAACTGGTGCTGTTTTTTATTGAAGAGTTGCTTCTTGTTTGAGCGATGTGGCTCTTATTTCCCTCAGGGCGTGGTAGCGGATGGAATGAAAAATCACACGATGTTTCTTCACCACAATGTATTATTTTATTAACACTTTTTCTGTATTTTACATTTAAATAAATCCTCTTAGCACCATTTTAGATTATTTAAGTCTTTCCACTTTTTCAAAAAGTGGAACAAAAGCTTGATGAAAGTCTGGTAAATGTTCTACACTGTTCACACGCTACCAAAATATGTCTTATCGCCTTGAGCATATAGACGCTAGTCCCGATTCTTTTAGTTGCGAGTCTATCATTCCGACTGCCACGTGTACATCCGCGCATGCATTCATCAAATAGTTCCCGCATTGTTAGGGAAGCGATCTTTAGCTATCCTGATTTTGCTTTTAACATTGAACACATTTAATTCTTTTATTTATACATATATATTAAAATTAAATATGGAAATATTTATGACGTCTTTAAACAGACTTAATTGTTCGTAACAATGAACGATAGTAACACGTTTTCGTCATTTAACCATCTCATACCAACATCAAAAACAAATTACGCCCTTAACAAATATTCACATAAACAATTTTCTTTTGGGGTCTTTTAATATTCTGTCTCAAAACGAAAAAAGCATTTCAAAGCTGTAGTGACAAAGTTTAGCAAGGAACGCTCACCCACACTGGGACATTTAAATGCCCTCCTGGAACCTTTAAAAATGGCTGATATTGAGAAACTAAAGTGGACCATTAAAGTACAAAGTTGTTGTTTTCTAGTGCCTTGCATCTGGCAATGAAGCCATTAGCATTCGTGCTTTCCAATACTTTTGAACTGTAGTTTCTTCTGATCTTAATGCTTCACAGGTCTTCAAGTGGTCTTCGTTCATTTCTGCTGAATCGTTACACAGGACACATATTGGTGAGGCTGAGATACCTATTCTGTAGAGATGACTTGCTAAGCAGTCATGATTTGTCAGTAGCCGGAAGGCTGCAACCGCTGTTTTCCTTGGTCTCTGGGGGATTATATCTGGGTTGGAAAGTAGTGTAATCCATTCTTTATCTTTGGCATTTGTTTCTATTTCTTGTAGGTATGAATGAGAAAATGTTTTAATGATCAAGCGTTTTATTGAGCAATATGAGAAATTGAATTTAGACTTTTGTTTTATTATTGTGCCTTTCTTTGCAAGTGAGTCTGCAGCTTCGTTCCCCATGACTCCACAGTGTGCTGGAATCCATTGGAGATGAACAGTCTTATTAACTTTTTGGAGTTGTGTTAACATTTTGTAGCATTCTCTAATTTTTGTTGACTTCTTTGTAGTACAAAGTATAAGCACAATAAAAATGCAAAAAGTAAAAATCAAAATTTTCAGCAATTTGCATCAAATTTCATAGATACATAGCCTTAATGTGAGAATGCCATTAAGTAGAAAAAATAGTTGTTGCTCCAAAGAATATAGGCAGTTGCTAAACTCTGCAAAGTACAAAAGCAAAATCTAGTTACATTTTTTTGCAAGGAATACACTGTGACAAGTGACACTTTCAGTTAAATTTTCGTTACCGTTACTTTATTTCTCTTCTTAAACTGAAGCACAAAATAATGTTCTGTTCTCTCGTAATCTTGGCACAAAACATTAATACTCTTGACTGTTCATCACACAACAACTTCTATGAGGCTGGCCCCGCAGCTCAGTCGGTAGAGTACCTGCCTGCTGGTCAAGGGGTCCCGGGTTCGATTCCCGGTAGGGGTGGAATTTTTCTCCAATCAAGAAAGTTCCTTTTTTTCCATAGAGTCTGGAAGTTTGAATGAGTGTGAATGTGTGATCTAATGTATTAAAAACCTAAAGATACAAAAACTCAGTGTTAAACGAGTTACACCATTGCCAACAGGCAATATGTTCCACAGGAGAGGCCACTGATATGACCTTTACAGTTAACCCTTTCACTGTGTTTGTCGTCACATAGACAACAGTGCATTTAACCCTTTCATTACTGAGATATTTTCCACTCTCTTGTTTCACTAACCTAAATAAATTGAATTCAAGTATTTGCAGCCGTTTCCTATTGTAAAAATATTAAATATTTGCAATAAAACTAGTCTTTTCTTGAGAAAAAAAGCAAAATCCATGCAACTGTAGTCAAATGTAACACTGTCAGCTTCCAAGTGTGCCATTACACTGATTATTTTACTTGGGCCCTCCCCTTCCTTTACCACAGGCACATTTGACTGCAGTTGCTGGGATTCGAACTTGTGACGTTTGGCTTTGAATGAATGTCCAGTTCATTGCGTGTTGCTTTAACCTGAATCGCTTTGGCCGAGGTGTCTCGCAAAGGGATATGAAACCCGGTTTAGGAAGTAGAGGACGAACAGCATATGTAGCAAAATATCTCAGCAGTGAAAGGGTTAAAGGCGGGATATAAATGGGACAATTAAAAAAAAAAACTTCTGTGATTCACTCACTAAAAACTGTTCCAATAGTAAACAGTTCCTATGCAATGATTACATGTCCGAAACTGTCTTGTGTTACTCAAACTCTCTCAATGCTGTCTGTACACACACACGCATGCAGGCATGCGCACACATACCAGCCACAAGCCTGCAGCCATCTTTCTCACTGACATTCCCTCTGTTTTTCTCCTGCCACAGTAACTGCTTATTATTTGTGAAAAGGCATAATTCTATTTCCAAACAGCTCATTATAATGTTATAATTAAAAGTCATGATTTACATATTTTACAAATAATAAGTGGATTTAATTTAAAAGGTGAGTTAATTAATAACACTGAACAACACTTACAACATATTTTTCCGGGACGCGTTTCGAAGGTAAACTTTCCTCCATTATCAACCGGACAATAACTGGGTTTCCATGGTGTTTCATGGTGCAGATGGCGATGCTTCTTCTGATGTTTCTTCTGGTAACGGTTCAATGAACTTACTGAAAATTTCTCTCTGAGGAATGTCGAAATTAAATACTCGGTTTCTATTTTTTAAAATAAAGATTTGTTCCCATGTGGACAGTTCTTGTTTTCCGGTTATGTGTTTGAGAAGTTTCGGTTCTAGCTTTATGTCATGATTTTTTGTCCAAAAGTGAAATGCAACTGCTGATTTTTCTGTTTACTCTTAATGTTTCTAACGTGTTCCTTGGATCTAATTTCTAAATTTCTTTTGGTTTTTCCTATGTATATTTCATTACAATCACTGCATTCAATTTGGTATATGCCAGATTTTTTGTTAGGTGGAATAGCATCTTTGATGTTTGAAAGTAGTAGGTTTTTTATGGAGTAATGGTTTACTGCTGCTAGCTCAATGTTGTATTCCTTGAACACTTTTTTAAATTTATCAAAGGCCCATGGATGATATGTGAATTTTTTGAATATCATTTTTGTTTTTGCTGCTGTGAGAGTTGTAGTTTCTTTTAATAATTTTTTCTTTTCTGCTTGTTTTACCTTTTTATCTACTAATTCTTTGGGGAAGCTGTTTTTTTGTGCTATTTCAATTATTTTGTAATATTCTGTTTTATATTCTTCTGCTGAAAGAGGGATGTTCACCAATCTATGTGTTAAACTATTAAAAATTGCTTGTTTGTGGCTTCTTGGATTGTAACTATTAGCTGTTATGTAGTTGTCTGTCTGCGTTGGTTTTCTGTGGATACCAATATGTTGCAAGTGTTGTTCAGTGTTATTAATTAACTCACCTTTTAAATTAAATTAATTACAACAACACTATTTTCAAACTTCTATGAAAGGAAGATAATAAGTGGATTGCTTCATTCTCAAAGCAATGACCACTGCAGTTGTGTACATGGAGCTATTTCTCGGTGTTACTTGTACAAGTTTGTACCTTATGACAGAAGGAGAATAGGCATATGCACTGGATGTCAGAAACTTCTATTAACTCTCATGTAAGAAAGTTTTGGTTGATATGTTGTAATGAAGTTTGGTATTAGGGTGTGCTAAATAATTGTTGTTGGCTAATGCTGGATTTCTGACAATGAAATCATTAATCCTCTTGCTCTCCAATATTTTTCACTGATGGATGGGGTGCTAGAAGTGGCTGGGCATATTTGAAGGCGGTCTTGGTCCATTTCCTCTTGCAATTTTATTGAACTCTATTCTTTTTGCTTGTGTGAGACCACCTGCATTCCATTGAAGAATTCTGATGTTGGATCTTCTATTAGTATAATGTTTCAGTTCTCGAGAAGTAGTCCCCACCTGGAGATTCGAATGTGGGACTATTTTAACTGTCAAATATTTTACCCCTCAAGTCATATTTTAGAATTTATATTGGAGAGAATTAGCAGTAAAAGTAACCACTTTTTAGACAGTATCATATTTTTATGTTTTAGCACTCATGTCGCTCTCTCACAACCCCTAGAATGTCCGGAGGACCACCCTTGTCGTTCATTTATGGGTCTCACCAACCTGACCAGCAAAAATATCAAAATAAATTCATCAACCATGTCCTCGGATTACCAATCAGAGGATGCATTACAAGCCATGACAGGTCAGCATGTTAGGAGTTAGGTTATAGAAAAATTAGAGAAGTGGAAAGGTTGGAAAAATAGACTCCCTATCCCTCGGGTACCCTAATGGTATCAGGGCCGGAAGAGAACAAGAGATGACCAAGGTAAGGTCATAATATCAGATAGAAAAGCTACAGTGAGGAGCAAAACACCAGTAAGTGGAAGTAATGTTCTGCTCAGCTTGGGTACCTTGTGGTGCTATCCACATATCCCCTAGACACCAGTAAGTGGAAGTAATGTTCTGCTCAACTTGGGTACCTTGTGGTCATCATCCATATATCCCCTAGACACCAGTAAGTGGAAGTAATGTTGTGCTCAGCTTGGGTACCTTGTGGTGCTATCCACATATCCCCTAGACACCAGTAAGTGGAAGTAATGTTCTGCTCAACTTGGGTACATTGTGGTCACCTTCCACATATCCCCTAGACACCAGTAAGTGGAAGTAATGTTGTGCTCAGCTTGGGTACCTTGTGGTGCTAACCACATATCCCCTAGACACCAGTAAGTGGAAGTAATGTTCTGCTCAACTTGGGTACCTTGTGGTCACCATCCACATATCCCCTAGACACCAGTAAGTGGAAGTAATGTTGTGCTCAGCTTGGGTACCTTGTGGTGCTATCCACATATCCCCTAGACACCAGTAAGTGGAAGTAATGTTGTGCTCAGCTTGGGTACCTTGTGGTGCTATCCACATATCCCCTAGACACCAGTAAGTGGAAGTGATGCTCTGCTCAGCTTGGGTACCTTGTGGTGGTATCCACATATCCCCTAGACACCAGTAAGTGGAAGTGATGCTCTGCTCAGCTTGGGTACCTTGTGGTGCTATCCACATATCCCCTAGACACCAGTAAGTGGAAGTAATGTTGTGCTCAGCTTGGGTACCTTGTGGTGCTATCCACATATCCCCTAGACACCAGTAAGTGGAAGTAATGTGCTCAGCTTGGGTACCTTGTGGTGCTGTCCACATATCCCCTACACACCAGTAAGTGGAAGTAATGTGCTCAGCTTGGGTACCTTGTGGTCACTATCCACATATCCCCTACACACCAGTAAGTGGAAGTAATGTTCTGTTCAGCTTGGGTACCTTGTGGTCACTATCCACATATCCCCTAGACACCAGTAAGTGGAAGTGATGCTCTGCTCAGCTTGGGTACCTTGTGGTGCTATCCACATATCCCCTAGACACCAGTAAGTGGAAGTAATGTTGTGCTCAGCTTGGGTACCTTGTGGTGCTATCCACATATCCCCTAGACACCAGTAAGTGGAAGTAATGTGCTCAGCTTGGGTACCTTGTGGTGCTGTCCACATATCCCCTACACACCAGTAAGTGGAAGTAATGTGCTCAGCTTGGGTACCTTGTGGTCACTATTCACATATCCCCTACACACCAGTAAGTGGAAGTAATGTTCTGTTCAGCTTGGGTACCTTGTGGTCACTATCCACATATCCCCTAGACACCAGTAAGTGGAAGTAATGTTGTGCTCAGCTTGGGTACCTTGTGGTCACTATCCACATATCCCCTAGACACCAGTAAGTGGAAGTAGTGTTCTGCTCAGCTTGGGTACCTTGTGGTCACTATCCACATATCCCCTAGACACCAGTAAGTGGAAGTAATGTTGTGCTCAGCTTGGGTACCTTGTGGTGCTATCCCCTAGACACCAGTAAGTGGAAGTAATGTGCTTAGCTTGGGTACCTTGTGGTCACTATCCACATATCCCCTAGACACCAGTAAGTGGAAGTAATGTTGTGCTCAGCTTGGGTACCTTGTGGTGCTATCCCCTAGACACCAGTAAGTGGAAGTAATGTGCTTAGCTTGGGTACCTTGTGGTCACTATCCACATATCCCCTAGACACCAGTAAGTGGAAGTAATGTTCTGCTCAGTTTGGGTACCTTGTGGTGCTATCCTTATATCCCCTAGACACCAGTAAGTGGAAGTAATGTTGTGCTCAGCTTGGCTACCTTGTGGTCGCCATCCACATTTACCCTAGACAGGAGGGCCCAAATGACCTAGTTGTCGACGGGCCCCTAAACTCCATCCATCCATCCATCCCTAGACAGGGACCCCTCAGGAGGGCTAAGTAATTGTACAAAGAGCAAAAATTGCTAACATTAAAAAGTGCACTCATATGTTATACTAGCAGAAGATTACTTTTCTTGTTGGTTGCAGACTGCGTTTTTTTTTTCAGAAGAAGTGGTTTGGGAGCCATGAATCTTATTTTGTTGTATAGTTAAAGGTTCTGCATTATGCAAACTCTGGAAAGCTGTTAAGTTATTAAATAATTATGGGATCAAAAAGAAAGTATAAACATTTAAAATTTAACCTACTTTAATAATCTAACAATTGCTGACCATTTCAACCAAAGATTCTTCCACCACCAAGGTGTACAGCATTTCCAGAACTTGGAAGACTATTGGTGGAGTGCTTAATGAAATTAGACGTTCCACTAATGTTTTGCATCCTTTTGCACAAATATCGGGTAATTTTTCATCCATTATTTGGAATAGTTGGGCCTGTATGAAATTGCAGTTAAGCTGCGGTCCCAAGGTCCAACTTTTTTGACCCAACTTTTTGTATCCAATGGAATTGCTCACAAAAGAAACTGTCACACTATGATTCATTTTGGTCCAATACAAATGACAGTTCACATAGCAAGCGTGAGAAATAAACATGGCGGATGCAAATATTAATTTAGCGATTGTTATATTAAGTATAGGTTTGTGATATATTTCCACAAGTCTGTCTCAGTAGGAAGAAAAGATGTACTAGAAGTAAAAGACGGTGGACACGGTCATGAGAACAGGGCACTGGCCAAGGTATATTGGGTCTGCTACAAAACGAATTGGGGTTAGAGGACCCAGAAAACTATGACAATTTTCTGCGAATTGGCGAAGACTTACTTCTCAACCTTTTACATTGTGTTGAAGGCAAAATTACACACCAGGACACAAATATGAGACAAACGGGAAAGAGATAAGGAACAATTGTAATGGTTTTAGTCTTAGCATGGATGGATAGAAGATTTGAACTCATTTCATGACATAAAATGTAAACATACTGTTAACTGGATTTCTTATTATTTATGAAATATAGCTACCTAATAACCACCTCAGTAATATATGTTAATGGTCACAAAAAATTGTTAAGGGATCTTCCAGAAAAAATTAAGTGTTTGTTTAAAGTATGCATCACATAAAAAGTGCCACGAGCCGTACATACACAACAGCTGACTACATGTTGCCTGCGGAGTCTGCCATATTGTTACGTTACAGACGCTGATTGGTTATTTTCAAGTTGTTGGATGAAAAAATTTGATGCAACTCAATTCATTGTGTACAAAAAATAGAATAGAAATTGTATGGAACAAAATTTATCCAACTCTCGGTATCTCACGATGCACTTTTGTTGTACACAATGCTTTGGACCAAACAGTTGGACCGTGAGACATCGGCATTATGAGAGGTAAAGCAGAGGATTAGCTATAAAAAGCCCTTGGGATCATTGTACAATAATTTCACAAAATAAATTAAATGAATTAATTCTTGACGAGTTCAGAAAGCTCATGCAATGCCAGGTAAGCCTGCTAGTGGTTAATATGAATATTTCGGGTAATGTTGCTGTATACAGGCTTAGGGACTGTGTGACAGAGGGTGCCAACGCATGAAAAATGAAAGTAGCCAGTGTTAGTAGCTTATAATTTGCACAATGTTGGAATTGTGTAGTTGGCAATGCGTAAAAGAGCACATAAATGGAGCAAACTTCCAGCAGTGCGTGCACACATGGGTATGAGATCTTAACTGTACAAACAGGGTGGAAGCGAAGTTATTACATTCCTTCATATATGTGCTTCATAGAAACATTACAAACAAAAAAAGGTCTAATGGCATTTTGTTCTTTGATCAGCCGATTTCGAAAAAATAAATGGTTTTTGTTCCAACTTGGATGCGTAATTCCATAGGAATGTATGAAGATAACAGTTTGTTACTTGTAAGATGCATAGAGTAACGTATTTCTACCATAACTTCGGTAGTAATTATGGGACATCACACAAAGTTTCTAAATAATTAATCACTTAATAGATGTGCAGGACTACTCCAAGCAGCTTTTTCACATGTGCAGTAAGTCGATGATGTTGCATTGAGGTTGGTCAGGGAATTGACCTGGTTTGTGAATGTAAACAGGTTGGGCACTTTCTTTTGCATTAATGTTTTGGGAGCTAACGCTTGTGATTGGCCTGCTCTCGCACAGTAAACCCAGAAGGACAAGACGGGTGTTTGTGCTCTCAAGAAGCACCGTTACTGTGTTTGTTTATGTACTGAGCTAGGGAAAGGATGCTCACACAATCTGCAGTGTTGCCAGCTTGTTTTCGAGAAAACTAAA
Organism: Tenodera sinensis; assembly: GCA_030765045.1. Taxonomy (NCBI): domain Eukaryota; kingdom Metazoa; phylum Arthropoda; class Insecta; order Mantodea; family Mantidae; genus Tenodera; species Tenodera sinensis. The sequence continues at coordinate 380,762,862 of CM060964.1, read as the reverse complement.
ATATCTCTGTAGGAAATGGTCAGAGACAAAAATGTAAGATACAAAATGGGTTCCAAATATTGAGATCTTTGACTGGTTTAAATTAATGTAATGACTTCCCTTCTACCCGGTATGCAGAAATTCAGGCTATGAGTGATACAAACTGGATGTACTTCGCATCACGTGTTTGGGCATGTAGTGTTGCAACATTGTGGTGGTCTTTACAAACTATTTTCAGATTATAATGCTCTGGTGATGCTGCTTCCATTTTCAGTAATAATGCAGCACACTAATGTGAAGGAATAATCATCAGTTAACACACACACTTTGTCACACTTTAACTATTTGGTTCTGAACAAGACGAACACAAAACATAACATAATAGAGATGTGGCAACCATGTACTCCGTATGCAGTTGCCATGTTGTGCTTTAGCAGATGAAAACCGATTGAAAGTTTAGTGAAAATGGTAAGAATAAACGAAGCATTTGTTTCCAGTGTTATATATAGCTTGTACACTTAATCATTTTGTTTGATAATAGATTTGTTGAGAATTTTAAAAAAGAACTGAAACATAAACTTTCATGGCTAAACTTGGCAGTGGTGCAACCTATTCCCCTGTCATCTGCACCATCCCCTTACCCTACCTGCTGCTGTATCGCTCGTAGGTGATGTGTAGTTGCTGTTAGTGTGTGATTCTCACCACGTAATAGTTGACATTTTACTCATGCATACATTCCTCAATTCCTATTTGTAACACTGAGCACCACAATTACACAATAAATGAGGATCCCTTCATATTACAGTAAAACAAATTAATTCATGAATCACATAACCTGAAATAAGTATGAAACCATAAGCTTATGCAATTGTGCAGTACATAGATAACCTTAAATGTGAATATATTTCATAATGTATGTTTATTAAACAAAAAAGTTTTATAAGAGTTGCATGTGGCAGGTGATTGACAAACGGAATATTTTAAACATCAGAGGTTACTGGAAATAATTGTCGCAAATTACTAGTGATTACATCATTTTAAGTGCAAATTTTCATTAATAATAACAGCTGAAGGGAATGAGGAGAGCAGAAATCTTCACTTCATAACAGTTTCCACTAATGTTACATCTCTGTTATTTACATTATTCCACTACTTGATTGGCGTCCATGAAGAAAGGGATTGACAGTTTGCGGTGAGATAGAGACAACATTGCCACATATCACGACCACATGGAGAGGGTGTTAGGATTATATGCACGAAGACAGTTGGATTATGCTTGGAATATAGTGCATTTATTATTTACATTTGTATTTGAAGACGGTAGCAAAATTGTAAATCTACATGCAAAGGATAGAACATGCAAGTATATGTATATTAATGTAAAGATTTACGTTAACAAAAGAGGTACCTGATGCTTATTCTAATGGGAAACTGCCACTGATTTCTGAATCACTTGCATCATTGCTGTTGTTATGGGAATTACCCGCAGAAATGACAAGCTGTTCTATCCTTTCTTAAACTAATTTTCCAATGGTGCACTTACACCTTTTGTACGAGTAACCACTTTGTCACAGTTTTCAACTTTTACTGCTGTTAGAGCCTCTTCTGTAACTTTATTATAGACAACACAGCGAAACCTTTGTTGTTTCGCTCAATGTAACCCTTTACTTTGCCCAAATTAATTAAATCAGATTACACTAGGAGAGGGGGAAGCCAAACTATTCTACGACCATGTTCTGACATCGACTGTGTAATTCTTTAAATTGGGATACAACATACCTTACAAAGCACAACTTTATTCACCTCCCGAGTATGTTAAGTTGGTTGTGCTATCTTTGCAAATATTTTTGGACCTAGTTAAAATTCATTAAAAGAGTAAGACAATTGCAAATGCCCACAACATACGCACAGATACACAGATTCAGACACACGTAAATACAAGACCAATAACCACATAAATAGAATGATGCAAATGAACTTGTCAGCACACAGGCAATGTCTAACTGATGCAAGCATTGCAAGCTGGCACTACAGGAAGGCATTGTATATAGGGTGTATCAAAATTAGACCGACAAACTTTGGGAGCTGATAGATAACATTATTTTAAACACTATTTATTAAGGAAAGTTTTTTTGCTGCAGTGCTTCGTTTAAGCACTAGACGAGGTGATGCCATTATGCCAGTACCTACTGCCTCCCACCCAGTTTAAGCATTTACAGCAAAATCAACAATGTAAATTAGTATTTCATTTATCTTAGTAAGACCCACAATCTTAATCCAAGAAACAAACACAGAACACATAAACAAGACACAAATATCTCATTGTTTACAATTAATCACAACTGTACTATTCAAGGTAAAGGTTGGAACACACGCTCATTGCGATTAACACAGAGAGTGTATCAGTGTGCCCTATTCTGTCATACTCTCACAAAGACACCAGCCATTTCTCTGGTTTAAAACTTTGGCTAATTTTGGACAGTAAAGCTGTGGTTAACTGTAAACAATGAGATGTTTGTGTTTTGTTTATATGTTCTGTGTTTGTTTCTTGGCTTCAGATTGTGTGCCTTACTAAGATAAATGCACTACTAATTTGCATTGTTGATTTTGCTGTAAATGCTTAAACTGGGTGGGAGGCAGCAATCTATGACATTAACTCATCTAGCACTTAAACGAAGCACTGCAGCAAAAATCTTTCCTTAACAGAAAGTGTTTAAAATAATGTTATCTATCGGCTCCCAAAGTTTGTCTGTCTAATTTTGGGACATCTGTATATTGCAGTGAAAACAACATAAGATGCACATTTTATATTACTGCTGAATTACTTGTCAGACACATGCTAATCACCTGTTTATGCCAACAACACTGGTTTCGCATGTAGTGTTGCTATGGAAACTTCTTAGCTCTAATTGGTTCTTTTTGTTGCTATGACGACTGCAATGATGCATCCATCCCCTCCTGTTCACTTAGACCTTTCCGCCACGTGGTAAGCACATGTCAATTACCTCCTTGTTTGATTCTGAGTTTAGTTCGTGCTTCTATTCACTTGTTTGAGTTTTAGATGGTGCTTCCGTTTCGTTAATCATTTTCCTCTCTGGTTCATAGTTGCCAACCTCTTTGACCAGTAGTGTATTTCTTCATGTCAAGTTGGCATGGTTTAGCGACATTGCACATCAAGATGCCCATTTTCGCTAACTAATGTAGGAGCAATATAAAAATAAATAATATTGGGCAGAGAAACTCATGTGAATGTGAAACAACAGACCTTCTGTATTCCTTCACCACTACTATTGTAGCTTTATTTACTATTCATTGTTAATCATAATGATTAGTCTGGTGGACCTTACATTCTTTGTGTTGTTAATTAAAAGGTATAAATGTTGCAGAGCCGTACATGGCAAGAACGCTGTTATGTCATGTTGCAACAAGGACTTGATTGGAGAAGCTAACCTGCTGTATCACATGAGGAAACATAAGCGCCGAGTAAAGTAAGTATCACCTTTCAACATTGGCAATCTTAACTTTCACAATTGTGATTCTTTTCTTTTAAAATCTAATTAAACCATAGCCTATATTGTACAAGGGCAAATCAAAAAGTCTTTTTTTTCTGGTAAAATAAGATACATACAGCCAACTCAACATGTGGATATTATTCCTTGTACCTTTCACTATTTTTCCTTATGGTCCCTGTGCCAGTTCAGACATTTGTCCCATCACAGTGTTAATTTTGCGATACCACTGCGGTAGAAGTTGGCCGTCTGACTACAGAACCACTGTTGCACTGTTGTCTTGACTTCATCGTCGAAAGTGAACCACTGTCCTGCCAGGAACTTCTTCAGCAGACTGAAAAGATGGATATCACTAGGGGCAAGATCCAGGCTGTATGGTGGATGCTCTAGAAAGTCCCTTAGCCTGCAGACAGTCTTGTTTGCCATATGTGGTCTTGCATTGTCATGGAGGATGATCATGTCAACATTGAGAATCCTGCGCAGCCCGCAGAAGTGACAGTGTTTTCACAGGAAACTGCGGATGTTTACACACCATACTCTGCTGTTTTGATTCCAGCGTGTAATGCAGTACCCACGTTTCATCGCCAGTAACAGTGTGATCCAGGAAATTGTTACCCTCCTCAGTAAATCATTGCAGATAATTCAAAGAAGCAATCATTTGCTTGCCTTTCATCACGTCATTCAATTGCTTAGGAACCCATTGACAGGAAACCTTCCTGTACCCTAAGCACTCGTGAATGATGTCGAAGGCACTCCCAAAAGAAATGTCGAGTTCCTGAGCAATGTCTTTGATGTGCACACGCTGCTCTGCTTTCACCATTGCATCCATGTGGGCAATATTGTCATCAGTCCCCGATACACGTGATCTCCCCACACGCTCATTGTCATGCAGGTTTTCATGGCCATTTCCAAACTCAGAATACAACCATCTCACACTTCTCAAAGCATGATACCTTTCCCCAAATGTTGGCTGCACTTCCTTGTGGATCTCGGTGGGCATTTGTCCCTTACGCCATAGAAAATGGATCATACTTCCTTGCTTGTAAGCCGTGGACGTGTTAAGCACACCTGCCATTTTGAATGCACTGACAGCAGCTGGAAACTCTGAGGACCAGCCCATGAAAAGTCTACTACTTCAAATGTACATGTTGGGTTTTGCTTTACGGTCATCATTTGGCTGAAAAAAATAGGGCCAGGACTTTGATGTGCTCTCATAACCAAAGGAAAACACCAGTTCATCCTACACACGCTTTATCACTTAGTGTTAAACTTGACACACTGTTGCATGCTGAGGTGATGACTAAAATGGGGAGATATACGATACAGGGCAGATGATGTCACCGTTACTGCACTGTGCTTCATCAGTCTATACATGCATGAATTGCTACAATAGATGGTACTTGTTATTTTTTTTATGCCAACAAACCTACTGTTGGTGTTTTTAAACACATCAGCCATATGTGAGCAATGTTTGAGAGGTAGAATGAGCACTGAAAAATTCAATGCCATAGCCAGGATTTGAACCACAGATCTGCCGCTTCACGCAAGCTGTTCTAATCACTGAGCTACCATGGTAACTTGCCAGTATGACATTCAATTCCCCAACTGATTTGTATTTTCACAGTAGACCACACAAGGGAATCTCAGGTCTGAGAAGTACCCCAAGGGCCTGGGTTTTATCCTGCAGTCAATTCTGGGCGACGACCTGGTATCCATAAACAAGGTGCTGCAGTTCGTTGCCGAAATTGATTTTGCAAAAAATATTTAATATGTGTTCTAAAGTAAGAACAAATTAGAAACTAAAACCTTCACTTATCTTAGTATCATGGAAGCAGGACGGAAGAGGTTCCCTTAAAAACGTTCTCACCTTCAAGGGAACTACTTTACCAGAATATATCTTATGTGGGTACGAGCACACCGCAGTATGCCTGTATGTCCTGAACCCCTTGCGCTGTTTTCAGTGCCAGAGGTTCGAGCATACTAGGAGCTCGTGCACGCATCCTGCTATTTGCGAGCATTGTGGGTTAACAGCACATAAGGACTCTGCTGGTACTTGGCAACCCTGATGCGTGAACTGTGGAGAGAAACATCCATCTAGCTCGCGTCAGTGTCTGTAGTTTTGCGATGAAAACAGCATACAGGAGTTGCACGTTAAGAAACCTCTAACTTTTCTGGAAGTGCGGCAGCATTTTGAGCAGATTAAACCTGCTAACACCATAGTGCACCAAGGTAAAAATGAAGAAGAAAAAGATAAAGCCTGGCCACTAATCTCTTTTTACTATGGAAATAATCCAGTGGAATGTTAATGGGTTCCGGGCAGGTGCTCCGAACATGTAGCACTTAGTCTTTTAACGTTCTCCATCAGTCGTCTGTCTATAAGAAACCCATTTGCCGCCTAACCACGCATTACATCTTCGTGGTTTTTCAGCATTTAGACATGATTCGGCAGCTGAACGGCGGGCAAGCAGTGGTGTTGCTACTCTGGTGGCACATAACATCTCTGCCACCAGCATCCTGCTTAACACAACATTGCAAGCTGTAGCTTTGCATGTACAGCTGCAGGGCCTTTGTCTGTTCGCAGTGTCTCTCTGCCACTGGTCAATGTCGTACAACAATTATGCCACCAGCATCCTGCTTAACACAATGTTGCAAGCTGTAGCTTTGCGTGTACAGCTGCAGGGCCTTAGTCTGTCTGTTTGCAGTGTCTCTCTGCCACTGGTCAGTGTCGTACAACAAAACGACCTTCGGGCTCTTTTGGCACAGATTCTGACACTGTTCCTCTTTCTAGGCGATCTGAATGCCAGAAACACATTATGGGGCTCTGACATTGACGATGCTCATGGATGCCTTGTAGCAGATGTTTGCGATATGTCCGGCTTAATTCTGTTAAACACTGGTGTCCCTACATTCTTATCATCTTCTGGACACTTGGTTCTTTCGGCTTTGACTCTTGCTATATTGTGTCCTGTGTAACGATCCAGCAGAAATGAATGAAGACCACTTGAAGACCTGTGAAGCATTAAGATCAGAAGAAACTACGGTTCAAAAGTATTGGAAAGCACGAATGCTAATGGCTTCATTGCCAGATGCAAGGCACTAGAAAACAACAACATTCTTATCATCTGCTCTAGACATTTCCTTTTGTAGCCCATCATTGGTACCACTTCTTGTTTGGTCGGTACTTTCCGACTTATTTGGCGGTGGTCATTACCCCATTAACATTCACCTATCTGGTAGGCATTCTGTGCTGACACGGCATTCTCATTGGATTATTTCCAAGGCTAATTGAGGGAAGTTTTGTTCCCTCATTCATTTTACAGACAATTTTTTCACCACCATCAATGACATGGTCGACTATTTTATTTGTTCTGTCCTGCTCGCAGCAGATTCCAGCATTCCTTGCAGTCCCAGTACACCTCGTCATGTTACTGTGCCTTGGTGGACCCAGGAATGCCATTTGGCTATCAAAGTGTGTAAGCGAGTTCTGTGTGTTTTCAGTTCACATCCTACAGAGGAGATCTTCAGTGCCTTCAAAAGTTCTCGTGCTAGGGTACGTTTTGTACTTCGGTGTGCAAAGTGCACCTCCTGGAAAACCTATGTCTCTTCCCTTCCCTTTCCCATTGTGGATTGCTGTTCGACATATGTACAAGTATCACCAGACAATAATTCCCAGTCCTGCCGTATAGGGCGCCACTTAAACTTCCAAACAGGATATCGCTCACGCCCTTGCTACTTCGTTTGCCACTATTAGCCAGACGAATAGTTATGACAGAGCTTTTATACCTCTCAAGGAATCTGCCGAGCCGACAGTTGTTGATTTTAACAGGGACTGTAGTGAACCGTACAATGCACCCTTTACCATAGTGGAGTTAGTGCACTCTTTGTCTCTTGCTAAGGATTCCTCTCCTGGTCCAGATGACATCCATCAACAAATGCTGCTTCATCTTCCACCTGCGGCTTTGTCCTCCCTGCTGGGCACTTATAACCATATCTGCCATGAGCAGGTTTTTCTGTGTTCCTGGCAAGTGGGTATTGTCATTCCTATCCCTTGACCAGGAAAAGACAGGACACTTCCCTCTAACTGCCGCCCTATTTGCCTAACGAGTGTCGTTTGTAAGACCTTAGAACGTGTGATTAACTCTCGCTTAGTGTGGTGGTTAGGGACAAATAACCTTCTCAGCAATGTTCAGTGTGGTTTACGTCACCATGGCTCCAGTGATGACAATCTGACACACATGGAGGCTTACATAGAAAATGCCTTTCTGCTGAAGCAGCATGTCATAGGCATCTTCAACCTGGAGAAGGCTTACAATACTACCTGGCACTATGGTATCCTCCGCACCCTTCACGGTTACGGTTTACGGGGTCACTTAGCTGTATTCGTTTTAAATTTTGTACAACTTCGACACTTTCATGTCTGCATTGGAAACACTCTCACAAGAGATGATCCAGGAGAATGATGTACCCCAGGGGTCGATACTCAGTGTCACGCTTTTCGCTGTTCACAGAATTCGTAGCAGAATCTCGATGTCAGTGTATTTTGACGACTTTGTGATCTACTATCACTCTTATAGTCTTGAAGACATCAAGTGTCACCTGCAGTTGACCATAACATCTATCACTGAGTGAGCACTTCATACCAGCTTTCACTTCTCCCCTCCAAAAACACAGTGTATTCACTTTCATCAACTCTGTGGTGTACACCTTCCTCCTGATCTCCATTTGTATGGCACCCCTCTGCCGTTTGTTCTGCACCTCAAGTTCTTGGGCCTTCACCTCGACAGTGAACTCATATGGGAATGCCATATTCACCAACTTCGTGCTTCCTGTGATCGTTCGCTTCGAGTGCTCCAAGTTTTATTTGGAGTATCTTGGGGTGGTGATCGGACTGCCATGTTGAGATTGTATCGCTCCCTGGTGTGGTCCAAATTAGACTATGACAGTTGTATCTAAGGCGCAGTGTCTGCCTCTAAACTTAGCCTTTTAGACTCTGCCCATCACACTGGTACCCATCTTGTTACTGAGGCTTTCTGCACCATTATAGTCAATTGTCTGTATGCTGAATCTGGTGAACCTAAGCTGTCTGTCCAATACTCGTACTTGCTTTGCTCTTACATGGCACTTTTGGCCGCTTATCCAGGCCATCCTTCTTTTCCGTCTGTTTTGCGTCCGGACCTTGTCTACCATCATCTGCGGAATTCAACAATATCCCATCCAAGTGGTATCCGATTTCGTAAATCTCAAACCGCACATGCCCTCAGCCTGTGTGCCGTAGAGCAATACTCTTGGCCGCTGTCCTCCCTGGCAACTCCAGAGTGCATACTTCAACCTGGAGCTATCAGGCTATGAGAAGGTGACTACCCCTCCCTCGGTGTTGCCCCTACTCTTCACTGCATTTATGGTATTTCACTCTGGTAGTTACCAATGGATCCCAGGTGGGGGTTATTACAGGATGTAGTTTTGTGTACAACGGTGAGGCTCACGAGTACTGACTTCCAGACAACAGTTCAGTTTTTACCACTGAGTTGTTTGCCATCCGGTGCTGTGGCCGAGTGGTTAGACTGCTCGCCTACCACCTAGGCGAGACCCGCATGTGGTATTCGTGGTGGACGAAGCAGCATCTGGGCAGGTTTTCTCCGGGTTCTCCGGTTTCCCCCGCCATTCATTCCACCAATTGCTCCATTATCATCCTTCGAATCATCCGTTTTCGCCTGCATTTCATGTCATCCTCTGCCTCACTATCATACCTGGTGCTTGGCTGACCACCTGCTTCCAGGTCTTCACTCTGGCCCAGAGGTCCCTCTGCTTCGCTACAGGCGTCTGTCCCTACGCACTGGCTTGTAAGTCCTATGTAAGGGGAGGATAATCAGGGAAAGAAGAAGTTTAATTTAAAAGGTGAGTTAATAACACTGAACAACACTTACAAAATATTTTTCCGGGACGCGTTTCGAAGGTTAACTTTTCTCCATTATCAACTGGACAATAACTCAATGATAATGGAGGAAAGTTAAACTTCGAAATGCGTCCCGGAAAAATATTTTGTAAGTGTTGTTCAGTGTTATTAATTAACTCACCTTTTAAATTAAATTAATTACAACACTGTTTTCAAACTTCTATGAAAGGAAGATAAAGAAGTTGTTTGCCATCTTTTATTTTTTACTTTTTATCTCCATTTCAGTTCCTGGATGTTTTATTATCTGTTGTGACTCGCTGAGCGCTAATCAGGTGCTGCAACAGTTGGATGGCAACTCAGCAGTAATTCTTAAAATACAGACTCTCGCATCCCAATTGTCTTGCGGATACCAGTTCATTTTAATCAGGTGTCCAGGTCATGTAGGTATTCCCGGGAATGAGGAGGCAGATACAGGTGCTAAGTCTGCCTGTCATCTCGCTGAGTTTTCCACCCGCACGCTGCCGCATGTAGATGTGCAGCATTACTTCTGACACTGTCTATTTACTGCAGTCCTGGGAAAGATTAAGTGGCACTCAGTTGTGGACAATCAAAGACACCGTACAACCATGGCAGAGCTCTTGCAGGGATTCCAGGCAGGAAGAGGTGATCCTAACACGCTTGAGGATAGGCCACAAGAGCAACTCATAGGCACCTTGTATGTAGTGACCCAGAGGTGCTCTGTTCAACTCTCTGTAGCACATGTCCTTCTGGATTGTCTGCCATATGCTCTTGAATGCCAGTCCCATGGCCCGGGTTTTACTGTGCTGTCAATCTTGGGAAACAGCTCAGCAGCTGTCATTGCAGTGCTGCAGTTTGTTGCCCAAATTGGCTTTGTCAAGAAAGTTTAACTTGTATTTTATTGTATAACCTGTTTGAACTTTAAGGATGTTTTATCTCTTTAGTTTTTAATGTTTTAATGGCTACTGTTTTATGATTGGTTTTAAGTTTTACCTGTTTTACCTTTTATTTGTTTTAACTTCTTTTTTTTAAACTTTTAACCGGTGGTGAGTTTAGTAGTTTTTATCTTTCGACTTGGGGCCCAAATGACCTAGTTGTTGACGGGCCCTTAAACACCATTCACTCACTCAATGTGATTAAAGCAAGTATATACATGAAAATGTTGCAGGTGTCCAGAGTGTGGGAAAGAACTATCGTATCGCTATTCTCTGAAGTATCACATGTTGCGGCATCTTCCTCAGGAAAGTCGGCCATACAAGTGTAAGAAGTGTGGCAAAGGGTTTGCCATGAGAAGCGAGGTGCACAAACACCAAGATCTTCATCTCTCAGAATCCGAGAAGAAGGGTCATGTGTGTGATATCTGTGGCAAAACGTAAGTGAACTTAGAACATTGTCTTTAAGGGTATTCACACAATACAGAATGCATAAAAAAAATGTATACACACTTTGAACCGTCATAGAAAATTTATGTTCCATTCTACAAGGTGCAATTAGTGGAAATGGGAAGCTTAAAGTTCATTTTGTAACATACGGACACTTTCTGATGCAAATGTGATGGCTGTTCAAAATGACGGCCTCCAGCATCAATACATCACTGAGTACGCCTCACCACTGCTTCCATACATCATACCATGTCTAATGGCATTTCTGTGCACACTTCTTGAATCTCATTCCAAAGTATGCATTTATGTTTGTACACCTTAACTTTTACTGTGCCCTGTAAGAAGAAATCCAGCAGCGTAAGGTCTGGAGAGCATGGAGGAAACTCGATTGGCCCCCTGTGTCGTATCCACCTACCGGCAGACATTGATCCAGGAATGCTCGTGTGTCATCATAGTGTGGCAGGGTGCAATCATATTCTCAAACTTCCAGTACCACTTAATTACCTGCTTTCGTGCTTCAAATCTCAAACATACGCCTGCCATCTTGCAGTTACTTCCTTACCACTGTACCATGGAGAAATAACCTGGCACTTGAGGTTTCAGCTGTCTATCATCTGTTCTGTTGCAGCATGCCACATTTCACTTGCTGTCCATGGCCAGTGACGTCGAATGGCTTCCTGTTGAAATGAATCTAGAGTCTGTGCGGAATAAGTTGGCAGAAAGAAATAGTGATATTGGTTGGAAATGACCTGAGTCCACTCCCTTGAGTACAATGAAGAACCCTTATTAGGAAAATAGCTTTTCCGGTCAAAATCGTTCTTGTTGTCAAATCTCTTTCACTGTGGCACCTTCCACTCAGCACTGCCTAGTTAGTAGGAGAGGTTCATCACAACACTTTATGCGAGCGAGAGGGTGAGTACTGCTTTCTCTTTCTACATGCTGGCTGCCAACTTATTCCGCACAGAATCTAATTTTGTTATGCACCTGTTGATTTTTCTTTTTTTCCCAGGAGTTGTAAGTACTGCTGGTGGACCACATTTTTCCTGAATGTTCAAAGTTTTTTTTGCCTGCCCTTAACACCATTCTTTTGGATATTTTTAAAGCTGCTGCAGTTCTCTCTACTATCTTTTGCACGGGAATAAGAGGGCTACCATTTTCCTTTTCTTTTTCAAAGTATTCTCTTACTGCACATACTGTCTCCCAGACCTGACTATTCCTTCTTTTTGGTATTATCAGGACTATAAGTTGTTTTTAAACAAAACACAGTGTAATCGAGACCACTAAAATCTGTTACGAATGCCACAAAACACTGAAATATGCAGCAGTAAACTATATAAAGCATGTAAAATATAAATCTACAATCCCTCCAGATATACCATTGTATGTAATTCATCCGTGAGGCATCTTCTTTCACTCTGCACTTATTAAACAATCAAACAATATATTGTTGCGAGCGGCAAAATACATGCAAGGCAAAAGCCAGGAATACACGCACTTATTGCAACATGAGTGAGTACACACCTCTGCTTACATGATGGTCACATGATTTATTGGTAACGCGATTGGATGTGATAAGGCGAGCCCCTTTACCCGGGGGGTTAAGCCCCCTTACTCCCTGTCAGGTGCCAAGTCAATTTTCCCAGGGTATAACTACAATTTGTTCACCAGCTCATGGTCCCTGGCAGGAATGTAGCCAACCACTATGACAGTAAACAATTCCAGATAAACAGCGATATCAGGAGCAGCAGTTCTGCTTCTAATTGCATTTACAATAATGTTGCCAACCTGGAAATGGGCATTCACGCTAGATTAAAGCAAAGAACTCGCTCAAAATAGCACAATTTAAGTGTTATTTTCAATTGATGCTGTATACATAGCTTATAAAACGTAAACAATGTTTTCAACTACTCCGTCGTTCTCCCACTGATCATTTTCTGCCTTTTCTATATTTTTAAAAAACACTGCCAGCCTGTTTCGGTCTTGAGTGACATATCCTTGAGCATTTTATCGTGCAATTCCTGTAAACATAAGTCAGCTGTTGCATTTCTTTAAGTATTCATTTTACCTTGGCCCAAACTAGTTCTATGGGATTGGGATCACACATGTATAGGGGCAAGTAAATGACAGTGTGGTCCAATAAAAACAAAACTGTTTCCGCTTTAAGAGCGTCTTTAGGTGTGTTTGATTCAATCATCCTATAAAGATCTGTTTTACGCATAGAACTGTCACTCTGAAGCCTTTTGTTCTGCAACCACAATATCATAGCAGATTTCACAACACTCCTAGACAGGGGTTTATCTACTTTTTTTCATTATTTTCAACTTAAAACTAGTGACAAGTACGATTTTACAACTGAAATTAAGAAAAAATAGCAGTGAGTAAACATAGCGTGAATAATATTAGAGGTAAGTTGGCAACATGACCAGCAGAGCTATGGTTGCACGGAAGTTTACAAAGCTGAGGTTATACTGCGTAAAATGTCTCTCCCCTGCCCTCCATTCCCCTTAGACCATAGCTGACGAGCAGACTATAAAATCGATCTAGGTGGCTCAGGTAGTTAAATGCCCAACTACTGATCCCGCAGTCGCGGGCTTAAAAACGACAGCTCCATGTCAGTAGATTTACTGGCATGCAAATTGGACAAATTTCCGGCACACCGGTGACACTGATGTGATCCTGGCAATTGACAGCGTCGTAAACAACAAAATAATTTAAATTTAAATGTTACCACTAAGTGGGTTGAGTGACTAGAGTGACAGTAGTGTTGCCACCTAACATTACTTTATCCCAGAAATTGAACCTTGTAGCACAGGAAATACAGTTTCTATGATGGTTCAAAGAGTTTGTACACTTTTCTGATGCATCCAATATTCTTTTATGTGAATTAGTTTCTCTAGTACTTATGGAAAATACAGGAAGTATTGCATTCTAACCAAAAGTTTCTTACTGAGATTTCATCTGAAATGCATGTTTTGGGAAACCTGAATGCAGAAAAACAGATTTTTAATATAAGATCTATGTGTGTGTCTGAGAACATAGAACTTGTAAACAAAAACCTGATGTGTTGCACTCACATGACTTTCTCTACTCTTGTACTAGCCATTCTTACAAACTCTTATTACTATATCTTCTGTGTGTTAGTTGACTTAAACATTTGCAGGAATTATCTTATTGTTTATCTTCTTGTAGGTACAAGGAGAAAATGGGAATATAGTAGGCTTTGAGCAATAGTCAAGTCTTTTAAAGCTTTGAAATTCCATTCTCTTTGCATGGTTAACATATAAAAAAAGAATGATGTTCCATTTGACAGAAGTGTAAGTTTTCCAAAACTTCTCCAACTCACTCGCATTATTCCCGGTAACCCACACTAGGAGATCCAATGTACTGTGAGATAACGTACCTCAATGGCGACTTACAGTGCTGTAAGTATTTATGTCCCGGGCTTCTAGTATAACCAACTATAAGGTCAATTAATGTAATTAATGTCATATCGGCACGTTGGCCATGATAGCTCAGTGGTTAGAGCAGCTGGACAGCAACTGGTAGATCCATGGTTTAAATCCTGGTCATGGCATTCATTTTTTCAGTCTCTCTACCCTTTCCAATTATGTCCTACACACAGCTAGTGTGGAAAAACATTAATTGCATTAAACACTTTTTACTTTCTCTACTGGTAAGTAGAGGAAGCATTGCATTCCACCCAGAAAGTTCTGTGTGTGTGTCTGCCTGTGGACAGCATAACTCAAAAACGAAACATTGGGTAAAAACCAAAGTGGGTATTTGAGTTTAGTGTCCTTCAAGGATGTGACACAGAGATTTTGAAGAAAATATCTCCACCCTAAACTACCCTTTACATGGAAAATTTTTGGAAAATTTTGATCTTCTTGAAAATGGCTCTAATGATTTTGATTAAAATGATGTATGTGTAAGATATTTTTATGACAAGTGAGCTGTATATTTTGAATTTTCTCGCTATACCTTATGTAGTCCTGTTTACTCTGGATGACTTTTGAATAACTCGCAAACCGTAAGAGATAGACAAAATCTTACTATACAAAAAAATGTAGATCTTGCTAATGCAGAATTGATGTCTAAATAAAATTTTTTGTAGAGTGAACCATTCCGAGATATTCCTTGTTATTTATGTCAGTTTCAGAAAAGTTACATTTTTCCTGAAATGCAACATCGTTAATTTTTTTATATGTTACGTGTGCAAAGAGAATGGAATCTCAAAGCTTTAAACAATTTGACTTTCTCTCAAAGCCTACTGTATTCCAATATTCCCCTTGTGCCTACAAGGAAATAAGCAATAAGATAATTTACTGCAATTGTTGATCTCAACTAACATAAAGAAGATATAGGAATAAGAGTTTGTAAGAATGGTTAGTACAAGAGTAGAGAAAGTAATGAGAGCAACACATCAGATTTTTTACATTGCAAATCAAGGGGTCAGCTTGTGGAAATAGACCATGAATTTCCTTACATACTCTATGTAGTGCATGGTTGAGGCATGTGATATGCAGAATTTTGAGCATTTTGCAGCATTGGATGTAAGCAAAAGAATATTCTTCTACATGTTATGAACCCATAAGATGTAAATTGCCTGTATGTCAAACATTTTAATCCATTTTTTCAATAAAATGGGCTTTTTCTGCTCAAAAAGTGGATTTTGGCATTTATAGGTATGTGCTAAAATAGGCACATTCAACTTCACAAAAAGCATCTCCAAGGATAGCGAGTTGAACTAAAATTAAGTTGTTTTTGTGATATCTATAGTGATTAAGAATAGGCAATTAGTTAACATCCAGTCCCTAATTATCGTTTTACGACACGGGCCCTTCCTTCTCAGTCCTTTCTGCAGAATTGCTACTCTTATCATGAACCTTTACACCTAATAAAACAAAACAAAAAGTACACTTCAGCTGAGACTCCATGTGGAGTCAATATCGTATCAAAACCAGCCAAGTCACAAACTTTTGAAAAGTGAGTTTTATCATAAACTGAAAGTAGAACAAGTGCTCTTTCTGTTGATAAATTAATATACACCAAATCTGGTCAAGACAACATATTAGAGCTGTGCAACAGAACGGGCGAAGTCATGCAGGAAGTGCATTCAAAACCGGCCAAGACAATGAGGAAAGTTATTGTTACAATAACGTCCCACATCGTTTTCACTTTGAAACTTTATTATCGTCAACTCAACAAAGCATCAGCTCTAAATGGATACACAGAAGTTAAAAATAATTTACTTTAGCTGCATATGTTATGTTGGAACAAATGACCTTTTTAATCATTGCGAAAGCATTTTCCTTAATGCCATGTTATTCACATATACCAAGGGTATGCCAGATATTGTAATCTAATGTAAAGTAGGATTAAGGTGTGTAAAATTATATCTATCAGAGTGCTGCTGTTTTAATAGAGAATTCGTGTTATTTTTCATCCCAAATCTCCCCTGTATTAAAGCTTAAAAGCAAAGGAAAAAATACTGTTTTTTTTTTTTTCCTTCTGTTCTTACTAATTTTTGCTCTACTTTAATATTACACTGCATTTTTTATAATGAATGAATAAATTATGTTTTTTATTGATGTTGGGTACCCATTGAAATAGTGTTTCTTATTTGAAAGATTTAGAATTAAAAAATCTGATGTGTTGCACTCACATGACTTTCTCTACTCTTGTACTAACCATTCTTACAAACTCTTATTCCTTTATCTTCTTCATGTTAGAAATAAACATTTGTACAAATTATTTTATTGCTTATTTCCCTATAGGTGCAAGGGGAATATTAGAATACAGTAGGCTTTGAGTGATAGTCAAATCCTTTAAAGCTTTGAGATTCCGTTCCCATTGCACGTTTAACATATAAAAAATGAACAACTATGTTCCATTTTGCGAAAGTTTTGTTTTTTGAAACTGACACAAATAACAGAGAATATCTCCAAAATGGTTCACTCTACAAAAAAGATTTACTTGGGCATAAATTGTGTATTTTAGCGAGATCTACATTTTTTGTACAGTAGGATTTTGTCTATCCCTTATGGTTTACGAGTTATTCAAAAGTCATCCAGAGTAAACAGGACTACATGGGCTATAGCCAGAAAATTCAAAATATACATTTCATTTATCATACAAATGTCTTAAACATATGGCATTTTAATCAAAATCATGAGAGCCATTATCAAGAAAACAAAACAGTTTCCATGTAAAGGGTAGTTTAAGGTGGGGCTATTTTCTTCAAAATCTTTGTGTCACATCCTTGAAAGACATTAAACTTAAATACCAACTTTGGTTTTTAACTGAGTTTTCATTTTTGAGTTATGTTGTCTGCAGACTCAGACACACATACTCTCTCTCTTTCTCTCTCTCTCCCTCCCTCCCTCCCTCCCTCCCTCCTCCCCTTCCCCTTTTTATATCACATAGATACTATTTTCATATTTTTTTTAAAGAATTTAATGAATATATAGTTGTTTTTATTCATATCTATCCTTGGACAGTTAAGTTTGTTTTAAGGGACCCTGGGACTGAATTTTGAATTTTCTATATTTTTATAGGTATGAAATCAATACTGTGCACACTTAAGGATGTTTATGTTACAAACTATCACACAAAGTTTCAGCTCAATTTGATTTATAGTTTTAAGAGAATTAATTTTTCAATTTATTCACAGTGCGAACATATCTTAGTATTCAAAGTACTCTAGCCATCTCAAAAACTAAAATATCACAACAGTTTTATTATTTGATAAGCTCTAATTGCCTAACAAACACCACCAGTCTCTGGCAGGAAGAAAAAATGGTTACCTTTAAAGTAATTAATTTGTTTGCTTTGATGGACACTTAAAATATTTTTAAAGCAGTTTTTGCACATTTAATTTTTTTTAAAGCTAAACAAATTTTCAGATTTTGATACCAGAGACTGAGATTGAAGCCACATAAATATAGTGCATGCTGGAAAAATTCTAGGAGCATAGCACAATATTTAATGCAGCTGGAGCACATAGTGTATTAAAAAATTTAATGTTGAGAAAAACCAATTTTTCTACAGACATGCATCATGATCAGGAGTCAGATTACCTGTTTGACCTAAAACTCATTATGAATTTTATATTGAATAAGTAGTAATAGCTCACTGGCATCTTGCCAGATAGCAGCACAAGATACCACTACATAAATTTGCAGCAATATTTGAATATAATATGGGCCAAAAGGGCTAAAAAAACAACCAATTTCAGTGGAAAGGGTTGATTAAGCAGAAAAGGGGACGTTTAAAAGTAGTGCATGGAATTTAAAGCCTGCGCTAGATCTTTAAAAATGGCAGAATCTAAAAAATTTCACGGGCACCGATGACTGAAGGTTTGGGAAACATTTATATCCATAAACCTAAAAATCTGTTGCGTTGCACTCACATGACTTTCTCTGCTCTTCTACTAACCATTCTTACAAACTCTTATTCCTATATCTTCTTCGTGCTAAGATAAACATTTGTACAAATTATCTTATTGCTTATTTCCTTGTAGGTGCAAGGAGAATGTTAGAATACAGTAGGCTTTGTGCGATAGTCAAATCTTTGAAAGCTTTGAGATTCCGTTCTCTTTGCACACTTCACATATAAAAAATGAACAACGATGTTCCATTTCACGAAAGTTTTAAGTTTTCTGAAACTCACACACATAACAAGAAATATCTCTGAAATGGTTCACCCTACAAGAAAATTTATTGAGACATAAATTGTGTATTTTAGTAAGATCTACATTTTTTGTTTAGTGTGATTTGGTCTATCTCTAATGGTTTACCAGTTATGCAAAAGTCGTCCAGAGTAAATATGACTACAAGGGCTATAGCCAGAAAATTGAAAATGTAAAGTTCATTTTTCATATAAATCTCTCAAACATATAATATTTTAATCAAAATCGTTCGAGCCATTTTCAAGAAAATCAAAATTTTCGAAAAATGTTCCATGTAAGGATAGTTTAGGGTGGGGCTATTTTCTTCAAAATCTTCGTGTCGCATCCTTGAAAGACATTAAACTTAAATACCAACTTTGGTTTGTAACCTACTTTTTGTTTTTGGGTTATGCTGTCCACAGACTGACAGACACACACACAGACCTTTTTCTAAACATCTAATGTGTTGCACTCACATGACTTTCTCTACTCTTGTACTAACCATTCTTACAAACCCTTATTCCTATATCTTCTTTTTGTTAGTTGAGATAAACATTTGTACAAATTATCTTATTGCTTATTTCCTTGTAGGTGCAATGGGAATATTGGAATACAGTTGCCTTTCTGCGATAGTCAAATCTTTTAAAGCTCTGAGATTCCATTCTCTTTGTACACATAACATAAAAAAGATGAACAACGATGTTGCATTTCACGAAAGTTTTTAGGTTTTCTGAAACTCCCACACATAACAAGGAATATCTCCGAAATGGTTCACTGGACAAAAAAGATTTATTTGGACATAAATTGTGTATTTTAGCAAGATCTACATCTTTCAAAACCAAAGTCTGAGATTAATTACAGGTGCTATCAAAACCACACCAATAGCAGCTATGGAAATACTAACCAACCAATACCCCATTGAATATGAAATAGAAAAAGCGGCTCTTATTCAACACGAAAAGTTGATCAGACTCCCATTCAATACATGGCTCAAGAGAAATTTTACACATACACTAAAGACTCAGGAGAGCTTTCTTTCCAAAATTCAAGACATCAGGAAGAATGTATACCTTCCTAATTCAAAGGAAAACTTCATATATAAAGTCAATCCGACACAAACATTAGACATCACATATTATTTATTTACACCTGACAGAAGAAGTTAAGAAAAGTGATACTTCAACTAGTGTGCTAAAATTATTTGCATTAGAGACAATCCATACTAGATTTCCAGAACATGAGTGGCTCCATATTTATACTGATGGATCATTGATAACAAACCAAGATGGAGCAGGTGCTGGAGTCACATGTCACCTCTTTTCCTATTACAAATCTTTAAATTATGGAACTGCAAACATTGATGGAGAAATAAAAGTGATTCGAATGGCCCTACAAAATTTTTGTATAGAATTTCACATATTAACATCCTGGCTTGTTTGTTGAAATTGGCCCATTAACAGAGAAATTATGGTCAAAATAAGGTTTATAGTAATTGTGACTGTTACGCATAAAATCACGTTTTTCTCAGGAATGACACCTATATAGATAAACTTAATAAGCAAAACCCTATCTGAATACAAAATTTGATTGAAATTGTTAGAGCCGTTTCCAAGTTGTGCAGAATATACAGGGTGGAAGTGAAATGATCCGTCAGACCTTAACAGCAAATTTCTCATGTGAATAACAAGAAAGTCTAATACCAAAATGTTGAAAAGTTTATAGTTTTCTAGAAAAAAATATTTTTATAAAAAAAAATTTATCATTACCTGGCTGAATTATTATTGATTGAAGGTTCTTTATTTATGGCTATAGTCATAAAAAATTGAATAAATGACAACTTTTTCCTTTGGTGTATTTCAATAGATTCAACGGTTTTTGTGTAAATTAAATGTAAAAGAACCCACAATTTGTTGCCTGTTGGTTGCAATAAATTATGGGTTTTTCAAATTTAATTTCCACAAAAACCGTTGAATCTATTGAAATACGCCAAAGGAAAAAGTTGTCATTTATTCAATTTTCTATGAATATAGCCATAAATAAAGAACCTTCAAACAATAATAATTCAGCCAGGTGATGATAAATTTTTTTGCGAAAAATATTTTTTTCTAGAAAACGAAACATTTTTCAACATTTTGGTAATAGATTTTCTTGTTATTCACAACATGAGGAATTTGCTGTTAAAGTTTGACGGATCATTTCACTTGCACACTGTATATACAAGAATTGCTTGTTTAAATATATAAGATTTATGACTGATGTTCCAGGCTAAGCACTCAATATGCTGTGGTGAACCATCAGCTGTACTTCCACCAACGAGTCCACAAAGCGATGTGTCACATCTGTCCGAAGACGTTCAGCACACAGTCAGCCCTCAAAATCCACCTCACAGCACATTACTCCAAGCCAGAGAGCGAGAAGTGCCCAGAGTGTGGCAAGATGCTCAAAAACAAGATGACACTTCGAACACACATGTTGCTTCACAGCAGCAACAAAACATACCCATGTCCACACTGTGACAAGGTTTGCAGGTTTCCTAACAGGCTGCGGGAACATCTTCGATGTCATCAAGACTTGTGGCCACACGAGTGTAACTTCTGCAAGAAGCTCTTCAAACGTAAAGCTGGACTTCAGGTAGGTAATGTCTCAAAATGATTTGGTTTTGTATTATTGATATGAAATACACCATGTTCTACTTTCTCTGCAGCCTAGCTATAGTAGTTAATGCAATCGCTTCATATTTAAATGCATTGACAACTAACCAAGAAATCAGATTTAAATCCCATAGCTGTGAGGGCGGTAACGGCTTAATACTTAAAAATCATTTAAAATCAGCCATTAACTATTTTTTGTTGAAAATTTTGGTGCACAATACTAAAAGCATAAACTCACCAATACTGTTGTTCTATTAGGTTGTCTCATAAGTTATATGGTTTTTTGATTTTGGTGTTTTGGAAAACTTATTGGGCTTCTTTGGTTTGGCTATGCTATTTACACAATACCATGGCTGGTGTTGTGTACTTTGTGAGCATGTATCAGTCTTCAGTTGTTAATAAACAATCACAAAATGGAGATAACAAAGTTTGAACTTAGAGTTTTTCTAAAGCACTACTGGAAGCAAGATTATAAAGCCTCTGCCGCAGCTCGAAGAATATATGAAGTGGAAGGAGAAGGTGTCGTTGGTTAGCGTGTGGCACAATGATCGTTCCAATGTTTCAACAATGGAGGCAAAAAAACTAAAGATTTACCACGTTCTGGAAGACCCAAAGTATGGAATATTGAGGATACATGCCAAGTTCTGCGAGAAAATGTGCAAAAAAGTACCCGTAGGCTTTCAGAAGAACTTGGTGCATCAAAAGATACCATACTTTGCCACATTAAGACACTTGTAAAATTATACAGAAGCTGTAGATCTGTACCTCATGAACTGACACATCAACAGGCTCAACGTAGAGTGGATATCTGTCATCAGCTTACCTGTAATCCCATGGATGATAGATTTGTCATGAGAATTGTCATTTGTGATGAAAAATGGTTATATTACTGAAACCCTAATGCTTCAAAACAGTGGCTTGATCACTGCCAACCTACCAAAGTCATCGTTAAAAAAAAGTGGTTCCATCCCAAAGTAATGTTGTGTGTCTGGTGGAATTTTGAAGGTGTGATTCACTGAGAGTTTGTTCCAAACAGGCGGGCGATTGATGTGGACCTTATTCTCAACAACTGGAACGAGTTCATGAAATTTTGAGACTGAGATACCCAGCGTTAGTTAACCGAAATAGAGTTCTATTGCAACAGGACAATGCAAGACCTCATATTGCATGAACAACCATGGAAAAAATTCAGAAGTTGGGAGGAATCGAACTGCTACCACACCCAGCATACAGCCCTCATCTCGGACCATCAGATTATCATCCATGTCGACCCATGGCCCATTTTCTACATGGAAGAAATGTTGACAACATTGAAGCAATGCAAGTGGGTCTCACCGATTTCTTCGCATCAAACACCAGAGACTGGTACCATTGTGGGATAATAAACCTCGCTGAAAGATGGCTCAAGACCATAGAATGTAATGGTCTGTACTTTGAAGATTAGTTGATTGCTTGTCAGAACACATTTCAAATAATTGTTTTTCTTAAAAAAAACATTGCTTATGACACAGTATGTGTAATGCTGCTGTTGTGTGTGAAAGAAATGGGAAATCACTTTGAATCTCTCCCTACTCATTGTTTCACAAAAAGCTGTGGTTTAGAGGCATCTGGTTCTGCTGCAGAACAATGGAATAGCGATTTTCATACTTGAGACAACAAAATAACTAAAGCCCTGATTTCATTTTTCATTGTGTTTCAACACTTAATGTTGGGATTGTTCAACTACACCTTACTGCGTAAGCATTCATGTCGTCACATATTTTGTCTTACAAAGGTTACATGTATTCTGAAAAAATTGAAAGTGATGCATCTGTGATGCCTGCTTATTTAGTAAGTATTTACATAAACCACTATTTGCAGCAAAAGGGTAGAGAATGAGGTTGTTGTCAGTTTTAGTCCAATGTCAGTTACACTGGTTTTTCTGCGTTGTAATGCAAATGCATTTCGAAGGACCTGGAGTGTCATCATTGGCTTCATAATTATGTTCTTTCCTGCTTTCTGCACTAGATTCATTCTCACTATCACCAGAATCTTCTTCAGACTCTGTTTCATATTCAGAAAAATCACCACGCTCACTCTGTAATGCACTTTGTATCAGTTTTCTGAAACCCTTCTCGTCATTGGCACAAATGATTTTTGCTGCCATGATGGCTACTGAGGCGAGTGAAATAATGCTAAGATGAAATTGTTTTTCCTTGATTGATACACATGTGGTTAATTTATACTGATCAGCGTTGCAAACACCACATGTTAGCATTTCATTCCAGACGTATACAAATGACATCTATGAGAAGGAACCTAAACTAAGTGGAATTATATGGAGCAATGCAGCATAGCGAGCTGAGCTCATTGTATGATTAATATGACGCATATGAGCCCTGGTTGTCAAATGATGTGAATGGGTTAAGCCATGTTTTGCCTCTGTTCATATGACAAAAGACACTTGAAACTTCACAATGTTGTGCCACATGTGGGTACTATTCTAACATTTCTCTTTTCGTTTGATCATCTTTCACTTTTTGGTACCTTCTGCTGTGAGTGATAATGTACCAGTCTCATCTATCATATTAACATCCTAGGAAAGAAATGTGAAATTTGTTTTCCAAGGTACCACTAAATTGTTAACGCTTCATTTAAGATTAGTTTAATAATTGGATGCAACATGAATAAGTTGATGTAATCAGCTAAATGAAAATAATAAATATCAAATGATAGCACTGTGGCTTCACTGTCTATCAATTCAAAAACACTATACCGCTCGCAAAAGTTAAAGGCATGTGAACGCTAGCCAATGCTCAAGTGGAGCGCTGTTGCCAAGCGTAGGGCGTATACCGGCAGTGGTGCTGTACATAATAGCGCGTGAAATACGTGTACCACATTTGGCAGCGCTGGTAGGAGGGCAAGCGTAGGATTCGCTGGAGTCTGCAGTACAGCCCGCCTCCATATGCCTTTAACTATTGCGAAGATTATAGTGTGATTTGCTGGCATTCATTTGATTGCAGTGTCATGTCCTAACGCTTTGTTATCAGGACGGTGTGCCGGCACCATGTCAGCTTGCACTGTAGCCAAGTTAAACACACAGTGTAACATTTCAATTTTAATTTGTGGCTCAACTCCTAGAGCTTTGAGAAAAAGACAATAGGTGAAATTTGCCCCGAAAATAATGCACTTCTGTTTCTGCAATAATCAGCTCTTCGTTCTTAGGCATGGGCATGCTGGGCCTTTTTAAATCTGTAGTAGAAATATTCTTTCTTCTCCTAATCCATGTCTTAGTGAGTAAAATTGCAATAGAATTGTTATGTTTATCATATAGAATATTCTTTTAACGTATGGTGCATCAAGCACCTTCCATCCTGTATTTATAATTTTTTATTTTCTCTACTACATATAGTAACTAGATGAAGTATTGTATTCCATCGAAAAATTCTATGTCAAGATTTCACCGGAAATATGTTTTGAGGCCCTCTGAATCGAAAAAAAAAAAAACATTTTTAGAAAAAGTTCTGTGTGTGTGTGAGGGTGGATGGGTGTGTGTAGCATAACTAAAAAACGAAAAGCTGGTTAAAAACCAAAATTGATGTTTAAGTTTAATGTCTTTCAAGGATGCAACATGAAGATTTTGAAGAAAATAGCCGTACCCTAAACTACCCTTTACATGGAAAATTTTTCAGAATTTTTATTTTCTTGAAAATGGCTCTAACGATTTTGATTAAAATGCCACATGTTTAAGATATTTTTATGACAAATGAAATGTATATTTTGAATTTTCTGGCTATGGCCTATGTAGTTGTGTTTATCTTGGAAGACTTTTGAATAACTCGTAAATTGCAAGAGATAGACCAAGTCTTACTATACAAAAAATGTAGATCTTGTTAAAATACACAATGAACTTTGTGGTGGAGTGAACCATTTCAGAGATATTCCTTGTTGTTTGCATGAGTTTTCGAATACTTAAACTTTAGTCAAAATTTGGTGGAGTAGACATTTTCTAAATGCAGATCCATTACGATTTCCAATTCCTTGTGTTGTACAAAACTTAATTTCTTTATTAATAGCATTTATGTTTATTATACACACCTGAGGCTATTAACAGTGAAGTAATATAATCTACTAATCACAATGACATAGAAATCAACAGGTTCACTTACTTAAAATTGAGATGTAAACCTTACACAACTCAACTTGTTTCAGCAGTTCCTCTCTGCCATTCTAAAGGTAAACAACAAGGTATGCCTCAATCTTGGATAAGTGAAGCTGTTGGTTTCTACATTATTATAATATTATACTGCTCGCAAAAGTTAAAGGCATGTGAACAGTGACCAATGCTCAAATCCAGCGCTGTTGCCAAATGCAGTGCGTGTACCTGCAGAGGTTTTGTACATAGCACATTTTACATGCTAGCAAAGGCTCTGCCTATTTCTTCCATAATTAAACAACACATTAAATAGTCCTAAAACATTAAAATTTTATCCTGACACATGTCACAGCAGTGGAACAGCAAGCTTGTTCACATGAAATAGAATTTTTGTGCTCTGAGAATGAATCATTTGACATTCGTTGATCGAAAAATCACGTGTCCCAGTTTCGAAGGACATGTTCATGCACTCGAATCACTAACACTGGAGAAAAGGTATTTGTATAATAATAATAATAATAATAATAATAATAATAATAATAATAATAATAATAATAATAATAATAATAATAATAATAATAATAATAATAATAATAATAATAATAATAAAAATAATAATAATAATAATAATAATAATAATAATAATAATAATAATAATAATAATAATAATAATAATAATAATAATAATAATAATAATAATAATAATAATAATAATAATAATAATAATAATAATAATAATAATAATAATAATAATAATAATAATAATAATAATAATAATAATAATAATAATAATAATAATAATAATAATCATCATCATAATCATCATAATCATAATAACGATGACGATGATGACGACAACCAGAACAAGAACAACAATAACAAGAACAACAACAACAAGAACAATAATAACAACAACAATAATTTAATAAAACTATTCATAAAATTACATATGAAGCTGAAGGAAGGGAGGGTAAAAGCATAATAGATTACTTCATATACCCAAGTGCACTCCGATATGCCTTTATGGATGTAAAGGTTATCCGAGGTGCTGAAATTGGTACAGATCATAGATTACTGGTTGCAATAACAAGGATACAGAAATTCAGAAAAGAGAAATCCAAAAGATATGAAAAGATACAAGTAAAGAAGCTATCGGATCCAGAAAATAAAAATCAATATAGGGAGCTAATTGAGCGAAAAATGAGTACATGGGAAATAGAAGACGATATGGAAATAAATGATATGTGGCAAAAGTTTAAGGTTGGAATTATAGAAACTGCAACAGAGGTATGTGGAAAAACGACATTGAATTTTAAAAAGAAATGTACAAACTGGTGGACAGAAGAGGTAAAAGCAAAAGTGAAAGAGAAAAAAGCAGCCTGGAGAAGATACTTAATATCTAAAGCGGAAATGGATAGAACAAACTATGTACAAAAACGAAATGAGAGTAAAATGGCCGTCAGGGAAGCAAAACAAACGTCATGGGAAAATTTTGGAAATGAAATTGAACATAACTTTATAGAACACAAGAAAAAATTTTGGAATATAGTTAAAGGATTGAAAGGAATACATGGAAAACCAGCAACAAACCTAAGAAACGAAGAAAATGAATTAATTATAGGCAGGAAGAATATATTAGAAGAATGGAGGAAATACTATGGAAAGAAGTTTGGAAATACAATAACAGAGCAAAGTGAACAAAATGAGATAAGGATTGAAGAAGAAGAAGAAGGCACTGATACAATCACGGAAGATGAAGTAACAGAGGCAATAAGGAGAATAAGAATGGGGAAAGCGGCTGGAATTGACGAAATAGCACCTGAGTTTATAAAATATGGAGGACCAAGCATGATAAAAATATTAACAAAAATATTTAAGAGAATATGGATAAATAATAACATCCCTGAAGAATGGAAAAAGAACATTATAATACCAATACACAAAAAAGGAGATAATAAAGACTGTAATAATTATAGAGCAATATGTTTATCCTCTGTTGTATATAAATTATATACAAGAATATTAGAAAGGAAATTAAGAAATATTATAGAAGGTGAGCTGGAAGAAGAGCAAGCAGGTTTTAGACCTAATAGACAAACCCAAGATCATATTTTCACACTAAGGACAATGATTGGGAAATTAATGGATAAAAACAAACAAATATGTCTAGCATTTTTAGATCTAAAGGCAGCCTTCGATTCGGTGCCCAGAAAACATCTATGGGAAGCTCTGATAAAGAAAAACGTACCGAAACAGCTAATTACAGCAATCCAAAGTGTATATGATGGATCAAAGGGGATAGTCAGAATAGAAGGAGAAACATCTAAGGAATTTAATATGGAAAAAGGAATCAAGCAGGGAGATAGCCTCAGCCCATTACTTTTCATTAATTTTATGGATGAAATAATAAAAATATGTAAAAGGAGGACACCAAGAACACAAATAGGATATTGGAATATGAGACTGATTCAAATACAGTCACTGATATATGCAGACGACATAATATTAATAGCAGAAAATGAGGAAAAATTACAGAGATGCATGATAGAATGGGGAGAGGAACTCGGAAGAAAGGGAATGGAAATAAATACTAAGAAAAGTAAAGTAATGTGTATTTCAAAAGAACTTGGACAGGAAATATCTATTAAACATAAGAATGAGAAAATAGAACAGGTGGATATGTACGAGTATTTAGGAACGATCTTTACGAGTGATGGACGATGGGATGAAGAAATACTAAATAGGAAAAGGAAGGCAAATAAGATGTATTACCAATTTAACAAAACTATCCTTGGAAAGAAAGAAGTAGCACTAAAAACAAAAATGCAGTTATATCAATCGGTATTGGTCCCTACGCTTACATATGGAATAGAAAGCATTCCACTGCAAGATAAGCAAATAAGTAAAATACAATCCAGTGAAATGAAATACTTAAGAAAAGCTGTAAATAAAACCAGGAGGGATAGGATAAGAAATGAGAGGATCAGAGAAGAAGTAGGTCAAGGATCACTGGAGGAGAAAATCGAACAAAAACAATTGAAATGGTGGGGACATGCATTTAGAATGGCAGAGGATAGTAAAGTTAAACAGATGCTAGAAGTAAGGGTACAAGGAAGGAGAGGAGTAGGAAGACCCCGGATAATGTTTGAGGACAGAATGGAAAAGATTGGAAGAAAAAGGAACAAGACAATGGAAGAAATGAAGAGAATGATGAGGGATAGGAATGACTGGAGAAGATGGATTTACGGAGCCACCCCTACGCTGTAAAGGAAGAAGGGAAAGAGGAAGAAGAAGAAGAAGACAATAATTTAATGTAATATTAACAATATTTCAGCTTGAGTTCGCCACACAATTTAATGATGCCGTTCACTTTAACAAAATGACATACTACTACTCTGAAAACGAACTGAATGTGTTGTTGTTAGCTAATGCTGGATTTCTGACAATGAAGTCATTAATCCTCTTGCTCTCCAATGTTTTTCACTGATGGATGGGGCACTAGAAGTGACCGGGCATATTCGAAGAGACTTAGCAGTAAATGTAACCGCTTTTTAGAGAGCATGGTATTTTTATGTTTTGGCGGTCACATCGCTCTCACAACCCCCAGAATGTCTGGTGGACCACACCTGTCGTTGGTTAACGGGTCTCACTGACCTGACCGGGAGAGTTATCAAAATAAATTCACCGACCATATCCTCTGATTACCAATCAGTGGACGTATAACATGCCATGACAGGTCAGCATGTTAGGGGTTAAGATTTTATAGAGAAATTAGAGAAATGGAGAGGTTGGAAAAATAAAGACTCCCTAGCCCTCAGGAACCCTAATAGCATCGGGGTTGGAAGAGAACAAGACATGACCAAGGTAAGGTCAGATAGAAAAGTTACAGTGAGGAGCAAAGCACCAGTAAGTGGAAGTAATGTTCTGCTCAGCTTGGGTACCTTGTGGTCGCTATTCACATATCCCCTAGACGGAGACCCCTGAGTATGGTGGCATGTGTGAGGTGGTGTGAGGTGGGGTGTGTTGGCATAATGTGTGATGTGGAGACTGGTGACGTAATGTGTGAGGTGGAGACTGATGGCATGTGAGGTGGAGACTGGTGGCGTAATGTGTGAGGTGGGGTGGCATGTGTCGGGTGGAGACTGGTGGCATAATGTCAAGTGGAGACTGGTGGCGTAATGTGTGAGGTGGAGACTGGTGGCATAATGTGTGAGGTGGAGACTGGTGGCGTAATGTGGAGGTGGAGGCTGGTGGCATAATGTGAGGAGGGATGTGTGGTGACATAATGTGTGAGGTGGTGGTATGTGTGAGGTGGTGTGGTGGCGTAATGTGAGGTGGGGTGTGGTGGCGTAATGTGTGAGGTGGAGACTGGTGGCATAATGAGTGAGGTGGAGACTGGTGGCATAATGGGTGAGGTGGAGCCTGGTGGCATAATGAGTGTGGTGGAGACTGGTGGCGTAATGTGTGAGGTGGGGTGTGGTGGCGTAATGTGTGAGGTGGAGACTGGTGGCATGTCTGAGGTGGAGGCTGGTAGCGTAATGTGAGGTTGAGACTGGTGGCGTAATGTGTGAGGTGGGGTATGGTGGCATAATGTGTGAGGTGGAGACTGGTGGCATAATGTGTGAGGTGGGGTGGCATAATGTGTGAGGTGGAGACTGGTAGCGTAATGTGTGAGGTGGGGTGGCATAATGGGTGAGGTGGAGACTGGTGGCGTAATGTGTGAGGTGGGGTGGCATAATGGGTGAGGTGGAGACTGGTGGCGTAATGTGTGAGGTGGGGTGGCATAATGTGTGAGGTGGAGACTGGTGGCATAATGTGTGACGTGGGGTGACATAATGGGTGAGGTGGAGACTGGTGGCATAATGTGTGAGGTGGAGACTGGTAGCGTAATGTGTGAGATGAAGACTGGTGGTGTAATGTGTGAGGTGGAGGCTGGTAGCGTAATGTGAGGTTGAGACTGGTGGCGTAATGTGTGAGGTGGGGTATGGTGGCATAATGTGTGAGGTGGGGTGGCATAATGTGTGAGGTGGAGACTGGTGGCATAATGTGTGAGGTGGAGACTGGTGGCATAATGTGTGAGGTGGAGACTGGTGGCGTAATGTGTGAGGTGGAGACTGGTAGCGTAATGTGTGAGGTGGAGACTGGTGGCATAATGTGTGAGGTGGAGACTGGTGGCATAATGTGTGAGGTGGTGACTGGTGGCATAATGTGTGAGGTGGAGACTGGTGGCGTAATGTGTGAGGTGGAGACTGGTGGCGTAATGTGTGAGGTGGTGACTGGTGGCATAATGTGTGAGGTGGAGACTGGTGGCATAATGTGTGAGGTGGAGACTGGTGGCGTAATGTGTGAGGTGGAGACTGGTGGCATAATGTGTGAGGTGGAGACTGGTGGCATAATGTGTGAGGTGGAGACTGGTGGCATAATGTGTGAGGTGGAGACTGGTGGCATAATGTGTGAGGTGGAGACTGGTGGCGTAATGTGTGAGGTGGAGACTGGTGGCGTAATGTGTGAGGTGGAGACTGGTAGCGTAATGTGTGAGGTGGGGTGGCATAATGTGTGAGGTGGAGACTGGTAGCGTAATGTGTGAGGTGGAGACTGGTGGCATAATGTGTGAGGTGGAGACTGGTGGCATAATGTGTGAGGTGGAGACTGGTGACATAATGTGTGAGGTGGAGACTGGTAGCGTAATGTGTGAGGTGGAGACTGGTGGCGTAATGTGTGACGTGGGGTGTGGTGGCGTAATGTGTGAGGTGGAGACTGGTGGCGTAATGTGTGAGGTGGAGACTGGTGGCGTAATGTGTGAGGTGGAGACTGGTGGCGTAATGTGTGAGGTGGAGACTGGTAGCATAATGTGAGGTGGGGTGGCATAATGTGTGAGGTGGAGACTGGTGGCGTAATGTGTGAGGAGGAGACTGGTGGCGTAATGTGTGAGGTGGAGACTGGTGGCGTAATGTGTGAGGTGGAGACTGGTGGCATAATGTGTGAGGTGGAGACTGGTGGCATAATGTGTGAGGTGGAGACTGGTAGCGTAATGTGTGAGGTGGGGTGGCATAATGTGTGAGGTGGAGACTGGTAGCGTAATGTGTGAGGTGGAGACTGGTAGCGTAATGTGTGAGGTGGGGTGGCATAATGTGTGAGGTGGAGACTGGTAGCGTAATGTATGAGGTGGAGACTGGTGACATAATGTGTGAGGTGGAGACTGGTGCCATAATGTGTGAGGTGGGGTAGCGTAATGTGTGAGGTGGAGACTGGTGGCGTAATGTGTGAGGTGGAGGCTGGTAGCGTAATGTGAGGTTGAGACTGGTGGCGTAATGTGTGAGATGGAGACTGGTGGCGTAATGTGTGAGGTGGAGACTGGTGGCGTAATGTGTGAGGTGAAGACTGGTGGCATAATGTGTGAGGTGGAGGCTGGTGGCATAATGTGTGAGGTGGAGACTGGTGGCGTAATGTGTGAGGTGGAGACTGGTGGCATGTGTGAGGTGGAGACTGGTAGCGTAATGTGTGAGGTGGGGTGGCATAATGTGTGAGGTGGAGACTGGTAGCGTAATGTGTGAGGTGGAGACTGGTGGCATAATGTGTGAGGTGGAGACTGGTGGCATGTGTGAGATGGAGACTGGTGGCATAATCTGTGAGGTGGAGACTGGTGGCGTAATGTGTGAGATGGAGACTGATGGCATAATGTGTGAAGTGGGGTGTGTTGGCATTATGTGTGAGGTGGGCTGGCATGTGTGATGTGGAGACTGGTGGCGTAATGTGAGTTGGAGTGTGGTGGTGTAATGTGACGTGTGGTGTCGTAATGTGTGAGGGCAGGGTGGTGGCGTGATGTGTGAGGGCAGGGTGTCTGGTGGCGTAATGTGTGAGGGCAGGGTGTGTGGTGGCTTAATGTGTGAGGGCAGGGTGTCTGGTGGCTTAATGTGTGAGGGCAGGGTGTGGTGACACCTCTGAGCATGAGAAATGTGTATGTAAAAAGTCACTATACTGAAGGGCTACCCTAATAAAAGCCCTGAGCCCAGGGCCCAGCTCAACCCAAGGTGTGCAAGCTTTTGTACTGAATATTAATGCAGTCTGTTTCAAGCTGCGTGACTTTTATTTTCATAATATATGCACTGTTTATTTATGTTTTTTAGGTAAGTGTTGTGAGGAAGGAATGGTGTTGTTTTTCAGGCTTATCTGTGTTGAATGGATGTTGGTTAATCATAACCATGTGAATTTTCTTTTGATTTGTGTCCTCCAACCTAATGTCATATCGAACGGTGAATGAATGAAATGGGTGAAATGATGCTTAAATGAGCCCAAGGTCCATGGAGCTGTAAGTTACCTGACATTCGTCTCAGGATAAGGGAAAACCTCGGAAAAACCCTTACCCGGATAACTTACCCTAAGCGAGATTGGAACTTGCGACCTCTTGAACGTGAGGCAGACACACTAACCATCATGCTACCGAGGCGGGCATAACCATGTGAAGATAAAATGTGCATTGCTTGTGTTCTAAGTATCGTAGAGACAGGATATGTGTGCGGTCATGATCAGAAAATAAAATTCTTTTTTATTATAAGATTGGCATCTGTTATTTTCAAAAATTTATCCGAGCATAATTAATAAAGATAATGTTCTCAGTTCAGGCGCATGAGATGTGTGTACTGTATTCAGCAGCACTGGTAGGAGGGGCAAGCTTAGAATTCGCTGGAGTCTGCAGTATGGCCCGCCCGCCTACATATGCCTTGAACTTTTGCGAAGATTATAGTGGATCATTTATGTTTGATCTTCATTGTTAATTTTTACCAGTTATTTGCTGCTGTTTGTAGCTTTCACAATTGTTTTTGAGGCAGTAGCTAGCTTTGAGTTGTATATGAGGGTTGTCCGTAAAATAAAGTTTCCAATTTTATTTTTCACAATGAAACACATATTTATTGACATTGAATAATACATTTTTGGGAAGCTTAGACTTTTTTGTATTTTTTGACATAATCACCGTTCTGATCAATGCATTTTTGCATGTGGTATCCCATCTTTTGTATGCCTGCATCGTAGAACTCTCGCTGCGCTGCGAAGATAGCTTAAAACAGTTCCTTTCAGTTCCTCTCTGGTTCTGAAATGCATCCCACACACATGTTTCTTCAATCAGAGAAGAGATGGTAGTCACTTGGGCTAGGTCTGGGCTGTAAGGAGGGTGTGTGACAATATCCCATCCAAATTTGTCAATGAGATTGGTCATAGGCCTGAAGAAATCTGCGGCCCACTTTAACATGTTTTCATCCATGGTCCTTTGTAAGCATTCTCGAGACCCACCTTGGTGTACTCTAAATGATCTGTCAACATTTTATAAATGTAGGTTTTGCTGATATCAGGGATCATCTCAAAGATCTCCTGAACCGTCACCCTTTGACCTTTCAGCATTGCTTCTTCCACAATCGTTTCGTCCAAAACCGATGGCTGTCCAGAATGCTGGTCATCATGTACATCCGTCTTTGAGTTCTCTGCACCATTTGCGCATGTGTTGTGCACTCATACACTGCTCTCCTTACACTTCACACAGTTGGAAATGAATGTCCACTGGTGCAGGCTTTTTGCACACGAAGCGTAATTGTGGCAGGAGAAGTTAGTGGAAGCTCTATTTCTAACAGCTGCCAAGCCAAGACTGAGCATCGCAGACAGCTCACAGGCTGGGAGAGGGAGAACCAAGCTACGTGTACCAGTGTTGCCGGATCTCCTGTAACAGCGTTCCTCACGACTGCAGATCCTTGGGAATGGGTAAGCCGTGTGTCACATTCATGAGGCGGGGGTCATCTGACTTCATGTAGTTACAGGTTTTACATCTTACTTCAACAGAAGTTGCTTAATAATGGAGCTAAGGGTGCTATGCCATACATTTTTATAATTTTACAGAAAATATAAAGTAAGCTACTTATTTATTAAAGCAGTGGCTTTTAGTCACTAGCTGTATTGAAAGCTCATTTGTATGGTACGTAAAGAAATGTGTTCTGTTACATATTTTTGTCTGTTTTAGATAAGCATAGTTTTCATATTTCCACGTTATTGTTATTTCTAGGTAGTGTTTTACATAGTTGTAGCTCTGTTGCACTGTAGCATCTTTGTATGCTGCAAAATATGTATTATGAATGTCCATTCTTCCCTAAATTTCTGACTAAATATGGTGGAATGCATCCTACCATTCCACTCATATGTGACTTGGTCGAAATCACCCAATCATGAAATTTTAAATTTCAACCAATGACAGCCTTCAATCTCCAGGGACCTGCATGTGGTATTTGTGGTGGACGAAGCAGTGTCAGGACGGGTTTTCTCCAGGTTCTCCTGTTTCCCCCACCACTGATTCCACCAGTTGCTCCATTATCACCTTTCCAATCATCCATTTTGCGTGCATTTCATATCATCCTCTTTCTCATTATCATACTTGGTGCTTGGATGAATACCTGCTTCCAGGTCTTCACTCTGAACGGTCCATAGGTTCCTGTGCTCCCTGACAGGCGTCTTTCCCTAGGCACTGGCTTGTAAGTCCTACATAAGGGGAGGGTAATCACTTCCTTACTCTCATACTGACCACTTCACTCTGTCTGGTACATAGGTTCCTGTGTTCCCTGACAGGCGTCTTTCCCTAGGCACTGGCTTGTAAGTCCTACATAAGGGGAGGGTAACCAGGTAAAGAAGAAGCAGAAGACGGCCTTCATTCGCAAAAAATTTATCACATTTCATTATCACCTTCTCTGAATTTTACTTTATCACCACCTCTGTTTTTCTTATGTTATGATCAGGTTAGAGAAACAGCTGACATAAGTTGACACAACAGAGCCGCTATTCAAATGCCAAATATGGCTGACTCGCTTCGATGCTGAAATACATGAAATAAGTCGAAGAGGGAAACCTGATAACATAGAATACAACAGGAAATATGTTTGGAATCAGTTTGACAATTTTTGTATTGAACAAAATTATAAATTGACAGCAGATATTTCAACTACTGACATTGCCAACATCTTAAAAAATTGGGGCATTAATATAATAATCTTGTAGGCCATGCTGATGGACGCTGATGTATGTATTCAAGCTACACATTGCTTTTAACCCTCCGGTAGGTATGTGCCTTGGCAGAACGCCATTAGTGGTGCAGGGCCTAGTAGGCTCTCGCTATATGTTTGCTTATAGAAGATGAAGAGCAAGAAGAAGATGAAAACAAGCAAGAAGAAGAAGAAGATGAAGACGAGCAAGAAGAGGAAGAGGAGCAAGAAGATGAAGAGGAGCAAGAAGCGGAAGAAGAAGAGCAATAAGAGGAAGAAGAAGAGCATTAAGAGGAAGAAGAAGAGCATTAAGAGGAAGAAGAAGATAAAGACGAGTAAGAAGAGGAAGAAGAAGGCCAAGAAGAGGAAGAAGAGCAAGAAGATGAAGAGGAGCAAGAAGCGGAAGAAGAAGAGCAATAAGAGGAAGAAGAAGAGCATTAAGAGGAAGAAGAAGAAGAGCATTAAGAGGAAGAAGAAGATAAAGACGAGTAAGAAGAAAGAAAAAGAGGAAGAAGAAAAGGAAGAAGTAGATGAAGATGAGGAAGAAGAGCAAATGGAGGAGGAAGAGGAAGAAGAAGAATTATCATGTTTAACAAACGTATGAGGTTTCCTACAAAACACATGTTATTATGACCTAGGTTGCTTTCATCCTCTTCTTTATGACCAGTTCATGAATCTAAAGATCTCATTTTCAGTTTATTTTCAGAATTGGAATCATCTGAGTCATACAAATTATCATACATGGATAAGATCATCATAAGGTAAATGATGCACTTCTTCCAAATTCTTGGGATTTTGTAAATCATAGCTTTTATTCTCGTAAGGAGGAAACACATGTGTCAGTAAGCTGTAATGAGAATAGATGCGCATAGTTTGGTTGACCTCTGTAACTGCTGATTGGTCATTCTTGGAGCTAAAGAAACCAACAGATGAGTTTGTCACTCTGCCAAATAGTCGATTGAGGTGTAATATTAGATATCCTAGTCAGGTGATCGCATAGGTGCGTTCGTTCAAAAACTGAACGTTTACAGGCCCTTAGTGACCACTGGAGGGTTAAGAGTTTAGCAACTACAACACAGCATTTAAGGCAATGCATCGGTGAAATTTGGTGAAAATTGCTGAAAATTTTTATTTTTAATTTTTGCATTTTTTATTATGCTTATACTTTGTGCTTTAATGGCACACTTTAGTTTTCTCAATATCAGCCATTTTTAAGGCTCCAGGAGGGCATCTAAATGTCCTAGTGTGGGTGAGCATTCCTCACTAAACCTCGTCGCTACAGCTTTGATACACATTTTTCGTTTTCACTGGCTCTGATTTGGACTCTTGCAGGGAATTTTGCTTCAGAAAGGTTATAAGTTGACTGTGCTGAAAAGAAGTCGACATATTGAGCTGAAATGCCGCGAATCTGGCATGTTTTGCTTCCAAACAGAGAAATGCAGTCAGTGTTCTGTAATCTTGCCAGGTTATTTCAGTTTTCCAGTTATATATTAGACATTGTTTAGGTAGTTAATATGTTTTAAGCTATTTGTTAGTCTATAGTAGAGGCGTAACAAGCAGATATTTTATGAATTTTGTCTATTAGTTTGCGAAAGTGCATTGTGTAGAGGTTAGCTAAGAACAATAAATTTCTAAATTTTGTGAACAATGAGAAGGCGAAAGGAAAGTTTTCGTATTAAGAAACAACCAGTGAAACTTAAAATTCTCAAGTCCAAGAAGAAACCAACAGAGTCCCACATATGGTGCTGGGGAATTTTAAGTGCATTGGATTTAGTAAAGAACAGACATAATGTTAAACTTTAAAATTCATTTTTCTCAGTTTTTTCTTTTTTTTTTTTTTCAGCATGTTTTAGTATTCAAAGTGCTCCTTGGACCCTAGTTTATAACTTAGTAGCTTGAAATTTTCAGGAGACCTTCAGAGATTAAGGTATTAAAATATGTTATGCGCTAGTTAAAAAATATTAAATGATTGAGCTGAAATTAAATATTTTGCATAACTCATACTGAAAAAAATTGAAAATATTGATAAATAGTATACAAAACATTTTTTTTTCTCTTAAACTAATTACATCCAAGCAATTTTGGTATAATAATTTCTTTATATTTGTATACTGAGCTTAAATAAACATTTAGGAGGGATACATTAAACTGTAGGGTCCAAGGGTCATTTCATGTGAGTATATCAAAAAGTTATTTATTACTAATATATATTAATAATTTTAAAATGGTTTGACATATGACATTGAAATTTTGTGTATATTATTTACTTTATGTTCTGAGTGTGTGGGGAAAAAAATTCAAAGCAATCAGAAGGAAACAGTGGATTTTTTAGTTTTCACAGATACATTGCCTTGAATATCATTTCATTGGCTATATCATCCTTTAATTTGTGAAATAGTCTTAATAAATGCAACTTGTGATAGTCAAATTCTCTGGATAAATTCTCTCGTCACTTTGTGACTTTAGAATTTATCGGTAATTTGACAATCTCTCGTGGCATTACTTATGATGATAGTGTACAGGGGTGTTCTACCACTGGCTTAGAAGACTGGTTGTTGTAAACAGCAAACGAGAATGGGTGGGATGGACTTTGCTTGACATGGGGGGTCAAACATGCCCATACCTGCTATAGATGATGCTTTCATCAGAAGAGGCACTGGTAAATGGATCTGAGGGAGTTGGTATCTGTAGTGGCAGGTTCATGTCACGGCTTCGCTCAATAATTTGTACATGCACATGCACATTGTATATGCACAAGATGCATCTAATATGCTGTGCCTCAGAATGAGAATCAGAACATTAAAACTGGACCAAGTGTTCTTATCCATTCCCAGGATTCAGGAAAGCTTTCCGTTAGTTGTAAACGCTCAATTACAATACATGGTTTTAAATTTATTGTTCTGGTTTCCATTCTTGTGAAACAGCCTTAAGATAAGGTTTTGTAAGAATAGTCTGTGGCGAGGCGTGAAGTAAGTAACAGGGTGGACAGTTTCATCTTGCCGTCATCCTCCACCATGAGTTCGCTTCGAGAGAAAACTAAAATTGCATTTTTTTCAGGAATGGCACTTGTATAGACAAACTTAAAAAAGCAAAACGCAATCTGAATGCAAAATTTGATCCAAATTGTTAGTCATTTCTGAATTATGTGAAATATGTATACAAGAGTCGCTTTGTAGAAGAGGAAATAAAAATGCTCTTTTATGTAAAATCGTGTTTTTTTTTTTAGGAAAGACACCTATATAGATAAATCTAAAGAGCAAAACCTTATCTGAATAGAAAATTTGACCCAAATCGTTAGAGCCATTTCGGAGATACACAAAATATATATACAGGAGTTGCTCATTTTAAGATATTAGATATAGACCTTTTAAATAATTGCTATTTATACAGCAATGTATTGTTAATTCAGAATTTCTCCTGATATATCTCAATTCAATTCAAATCAATCTCAATGAATGCGCTTGAAAGGTAACCAATACGAGCACTTGTCCCTAGCCTTGAAAACATTCCATTACTACAACAGCCAATCACAGCCAAAGGTGATGGAGGTTCGACTGTCTAATGGGTGGAGAAATCTGGCTAAATAATAAATAAATTTTTTTGAAAAGTGTACCATTTTGGAGATATTTCTTGTTATTTGTGTGAGTTTTGGAGAACTTATACTTCTATCAAATGGAACATCGTTATCGATTTTTTATATGTATGTTAACCTCGCAAAGAATTTGAAAGCTTTAAGAGATATGACTCGCTCAAAGCCTACTGTATTCCCAGCGGTTAGCGCGCTCGCCTACCACCTACGCGGCCCGGGTTCGATCCCAGGGACCTGCATGTGGTATTCGTGGTGGACGAAGCGGCGTCAGGGCGGGTTTTCTCCGGGTGCTCTGGTTTCCCCCGCCATCTCATTCCACCGGTGCTCCATCTTCATGTATCATCAGTGTCACCGCCTGCAGTGCCATAGTAGTAAAAGCGGGTGTTAAACACTACAACAACTACTGTATTCCCATATTCCCATTGCACAAACCGGTATCAGATGGCGCACTTATTTCTCCCATGCTCTAAGCATGACAAAATACACAGATCGGCGAACGTCTACCACAGACAGTCCGATACCGCACCTCCATAGCAGAATCACACAAATGCTGGAATAGAGAGGAAAACTTCCTAAGTGGGAAATTCAAATACCTACTTCATGCAAAAGCTAAAGAAATTTTGTTTCGCAGAGTTTCTAGGGTGGACGCTGTCTACCCTGTCACTCCTAAGGCTTCGCCACTGAGAATAGTTTATACAAGGAATATCAGAATAAACTACAATAGGTAGAGAAAGTGACACATTATGTATATAAATGTTGTTGTTAGCTAATGCTGGATTTCTGACAATGAAGTCATTAACCCTCTTGCTCTCCAATATTTTTCACTGATGGATGGGGCGCTAGAAGTCACCGGGTATATTTGAAGGTGGTCTCGATCCATTTTCTCTTGCAGATCATATTGAAGAGAGCAATAGCAGTAATAGTAACCGCTTTTTTAGAGAGCACCACATTTTTATGTTTTGGTGGTCACATCGCTCTCTCACAACCCCCAGAATGTCTGGAGGACCACACCTGTCGTTGGTTTATGGGTCTCACTGACCTGACTGGGAGAGTTATCAACATAAATTCACCGACCATATCCTCTGTTTACCAATCAGAGGACGTATTACATGCCATGACAGTTCAGCATGTTAGAGGTTAATATTTTATAGAGAAATTAGAGAAATGGAGAGGTTGGAAAAATAAAGACTCCCTAGCCCTCGGGAACCCTAATAGCATCGGGGTCGGAAGAGAACAAGGGATGACCAAGGCACGGTCAGATAGAAAAGTTACAGTGAGGAGCAAAACACCAGTAAGTGGAAGTGGCGGCGCCGTGGCCGAGCGGTTAGCGCGCTCGCCTACCACCTAGGCGGCCCGGGTTCGATCCCAGGGACCTGCATGTGGTATTCGTGGTGGACGAAGCGGCGTCAGGGCGGGTTTTCTCCGGGTGCTCCGGTTTCCCCCGCCATCTCATTCCACCGATGCTCCATCTTCATTCCATGTATCATCAGTGTCACCGCCTGCGGTGCCGTAGTAGTAAAAGCGGGCGTTAAACACTACAACAACAACAGTAAGTGGAAGTAATGTTCTGCTCAGCTTGGGTACCTTGTGGTCGCCATTCACATATCCCCTAGACGAAGACCCCTGAGTAAATACAAAAAATGTAGATCTTACTAAAACACACACTAAATAAATTTTTTTGGAAAGTGTACCATTCTGGAGATATTTCTTGTTATTTGTGTGAGTTGTGGAGAACTTATACTTCTATCAAATGGAACATCGTTATCGATTTTTTATATGTA
The DNA here is from genome assembly GCA_030765045.1 of Tenodera sinensis. Taxonomy (NCBI): domain Eukaryota; kingdom Metazoa; phylum Arthropoda; class Insecta; order Mantodea; family Mantidae; genus Tenodera; species Tenodera sinensis. The sequence continues at coordinate 380,722,243 of CM060964.1, read as the reverse complement.
TGTTAGCCGCGCAAAGAATTTGAAAGCTTTAAGAGATATGACTCGCTCAAAACCTACTGTATTCCCATATTCCCATTGCATGTGCAAGAAAACAATCAATAAGATAATTTCCACAAAAGTTTATCTCAGCTAACACGAAGAAGATGTAGGAATAAGAGTTTGTAAGAATGGTTGGTGCAAGAGTAGAGAAAGTCATGTGAGTGCAACACATCAGATTTTTTACTTTTGTTTACTCAAAAATGACTGAGACAATTTTAATTAAAGTAGTGCATGCTTAACATATTAGCATGAGAAATAACATAAATATCTTGGGTATCTTTTTATAAGCTAATAACAATGATATGAATTTAAATTATAATGAAAACTGGGTCGGATTGAAACACAAAACATCACCTACATACAATTAACCTTGATTGGTTTCAAGAGCCCAAGAGTTTCTGATGATGGGAGAAAGTTGAGCTGAAACCAGTCAAGTTAAATCTCACATAAGTGATGTTTCGTGTTTCAATCCGACTCAGTTTTCATTATAATGAATATCTTAACTTATGCATGAAAATAAAGTCCTTAAACCATATACAAAGATTTTGAGCTTAGAAAAGTTAAAATGGCATCAAAGCATTTGGTATTTGGGTTCAGTATCTTCCAAGGATGTAACACAAAGATTTTCAAGAAAATCCCTGCACCCCAAACTAGCCCTTACAAGAACATTTTTCATTGTTTTTGATTTTCTCAAAAACAGCTTTACAATTATTATTAAAATACCATATGTTTAAGATATTTGCATCACAAATAAAAGTTACTTCTTGTTTTCTCTGTGAAATGGTCTGTGAAGTCCACTTTATTCAGAAAAATCTTGTATAATTGTTACACAGTAAGAGATAGATAAAAACTTACTGCTCAAAACAATTGCCTCTAACAATTTGTGTCAAATAATTCTTTTTTGGGGGATTAACTACTTCTGAAAGAAGTAAAAGAGAATTATGTGTTTCTGTTTCAGGCACATCTTGTGGTCCATACAGGTGAACAACCATATCAGTGTCCATATTGTCCTCGGACATTTGCAAGCAAGAGCAATTTTTACTCTCATAAACTAAGAATGCATGTTAGAAGAAACGCGAACAAGAATCCTGATGGGTCAGATGCAAAGAAGACTGATGTTACTGATAACTCTAAGACTAAGAAAACTAATGTGCCAAAACGGAAGAAAGGTAACAAGAAAAACAAGAAGAAAAATAATGTGTCAAAAGGCAAAAAAGGAAACGATAATACTGAAAGTGTGACATGTGAGAAGAGAATGGAAATAGATGCTGCAGAGTCTAATACTGACAATATTGCAATAGATGATAATACTGAAAGTGTGACATGTGACAAGAGTATGAAAATAGATGCTGCAGAGTCTAATACTGACAATATTGCAATACATGATAATACTGAAAGTGTGACATGTAACAAGAGTATGGAAATAGATGCTGCAGAGTCTAATACTGACAATATTGCAATAGATGATAATACTGAAAGTGTGACATGTGACAAGAATATGGAAATAGATGCTGCAGAGTCTAATGCTGACAGTATTGCAATGCACAGTATCAATGTAGCAAAAGTCAGTGTTGACACGGTGCCAGATGCCAATACTGACAGTACCAATGTAGGAAAAGAGACTGTTGACACAGTGTCAGATATCAATACTGACAGTGCTAATAATGTGGTGAATGACAGTACTGAAACTGCCAGTGTGACAGACAGATTGGTGAGTGGTAAAATCCCAAAAAAAGACCAAACTGAGGTGAAATCTGAAAATAGTGACGACGAAAATTATGACGTAATATATGAGAGTGAAATTGATTTGGCAGATATTGATAGATATTACAATAGAGATGTGAGTAAATATGAAATGGAGATGTTAAAATATGAATTGGAAGAAGAAGAATACGGTGTAGCAGGTTTGAATGGACATAATATTGTGGATCAGAATCCATTCCATGTAGCAGAAGAAAATGTAAATAACAACTGAGCAATGCAGGTAAGGGAAACTTATCTTACATTGCAAATTACAGGTCTAGGTTTGCAGTATTTGTGAAGTTTTGTGTTATATTTACTTCATACAGTGCATTGATAAATCTGCACCTGGCTGGACGAGGACTGGCGTGCCCTCCGCTGAAGTAATGTGTAAACAACTGGCAAGTCATGGGTATGGAACAGCTTACTGAACTAACTTACGTTAGACATACTTGCAGCACAACAGATGTTGAAATTGATGACCTTCAACGTGAACACATTCCCTATATCTCTGAATATAATTCTGGTTTACTCGCAAAAGTTCATGTTGACTTATTGTCTGTATTCCTCTTGATTTTGTCCTTCAATTCTTGTAACGTTTGCAAATTTGTGCTTACACTTTGTTCTTTAATGTTCCCCACAAATAAAAATTGCATTGGGATAGGTCAGAGGAACGAAGAGGCCACAGTCCTCGACTAATTATTCTGTCACCATACACACTTCCCAATTCATGCATAGAATTTCCAGCAGTATGCACTATAGCTGATTCCTGCTGAAAGCAGTCACACAATCTTTCATTTCTTGTTGTGGAAAAAAATATTTAACCCTTTGCAATGCATAGTGTAGTAAACCGTGGTGAAATGATATATGGCCTGCCACGCACAGTGTAGTAGATCATAGTAACCTTGCTCATTATTTCATATGGGTTCAGTTATCATCAACCAACCAATGGGGGTGGAAATTCAAAACTAACACGGCATGTACATACCAAACCATTAATAAGCATATTTGTACATAGAACGTTTTATTGTGCAACAGAATAGTATGAATAACATTTTATGGACCAGCTTCAATATCTTCAATGTAATAATGACAGGGATGTAAACATTTTAAGGGTGAGTACCATAAAATTTTACAGAAATTATTTTAATTCTATCTTAGCTAACTTTAGGATATTTTAGTCTGGTTTTTAATATTCTAAGTAGCAAAATTTAATTGCCTTAATATTGCGAAGTATTAAAAATGTGTTACAAAAGGGTGCATGTGTTTCCCTTCAACAGGGTTGATGTTTCGAGTTATAAACAGTTCAAATAAAACTTGTATCTTATTTACTACAAACCAATTTCAAATAAGTTATCAATTATCTTCCTTTAATAGAAGTTTGAAAACAGTGTTGTTATAATCAATTTAATTTAAAAGGTGAGTCAATTAATAACACTAAACAACACTTACATTATGATTTTCCAGAACGCTTTTCACAGGTTAACTTTCCTCCATTATCAACTGGACAATAATGGAGGAAAGTTAACCTCCGAGACACTTTCCGGAAAATTATAGTGTAAGTGTTGTTTAGTGTTATTAACTTCTTCAGCGATATGGACGTGAAATCACGTCCATTTAAAATGATGAATGAGCGATATGGGCGTGTATACACATCCTTTGCATTTGTGCTTTTAACCCTTATTTATCCCTTATCTAACTCAACTTATTTTAATTTTCCCTTTATGAAACATTTAAGTAAAGTCTCTATACTTTACTGGCTTACCTTCATATGTTCCTTGTGCAGTGATATGCCTCAAAACAGGGATAAACACATAAGAGTACATCTCCACATTTGCGAATTCCTTTCTTGTGGCACATGAAACACTTTCGAGATGGGCGGGACTTCTTTTGCTGTTGGTGGTATCCTTTTAGGATAATGTTTTCCTTGAAGTCTGAGGGGTGCAGGGGTTCTGGATTTTCCACCCCCAACGTGGTATTGTTCAATTAGGCTGCGAGCTATTGATAGGCGGAAGTCCAGGTAGGTCATTGTCCTGTGTGGGTTTAGAGCTCTCCAAATTACCAAACAATTGTATATGGTTATATCCAGTTGGTGCAAGAATACCTTTTTATACCATTTCTCCCTTCAGCTACAAGCAGGAAAGTATATGTATGTATTTCAACAAAGAAAGAAACGGAGCCTACTAAGTTACGAAACACGCATAAGCATAAGTTTCAAACTGCTGTATTCTGATGACTCAAGAGACCACGCATACACTAGTGCTTTATGTTACATTATGCCTTGCTTTGCTGATGCATAAGCCACATATACAATGGGTTGACTACCGTTTCTTTCAGAGAACTTATATTAGATGCGTTCGACAGACGAAAGTTAACTTTTCACCACAGTGATACAAAATAGTGCCATTTCAATGTTTTGTAAATGCAACTCAACTTTGCTGATGACGTACATGTATACTGCATATAACGAGTTTTATACCAGTTTTTGTTTCATTAAAATAACTTAATATTTACACAAAATACAGCTGTGTGTATATGAAACACTTTTAGCGCATTTAACAATTTAAATGCTACCAGTTCTCGGCTGGCAGACGTTTTAAATGGCCATCGCTCAAGAGGTTAATTGACTTACCTTTTAAATTAAAGTTATCAATTAAACACATTATTTCAGCCAGTAAAAGATACTGTAATTGTGCAGGTATACAGGGTGGAAGGGAAGACATTACATTCCTTCTAATTTGTGCTTCACAGAAGCATTACAAGCAAAAAAGTCTAACGGCATTTTGTTCTTTGATCAGCCAATTTCGAAAAAATAAATAGTTTGTGATCCCAATTGGATGCTTAATTCCACAAGAATGTACGAAGATAACAGTTTGTTATATGTAAGATGCGTAGAGTAACTTATTTCTGACATAGCTATGGTAGTAATTATGGGACATCACACCAGGTTACGAAATAATTAATCACTTAAAAGACATGAAGGAATACTCCAAGCTGGTCTCTCAGATGTTAGGTATGCCGGCAATGTTGCATTGATGTTGGTCAGGGAATTAACCTAGTTTGTGAATGTAAACAGTTCAGGCATTTTCGCTTTCGTTGGGAGCTAATGCTTGTGATTGGCCTACACTCCACAGTAAACTCAGAAGTACAAGGCAGGGTATGAGTTTGTTTTTAAGACGCACCGTTACGCTGTTTGTTTGTGTACTGAGCTAGGGAAAGTGACCACCCACACAATCAGCAGTGTTGTCAGGTTGTTTTGGACAAAACTAAAATATCTCCATAGGAAATGGTCAGAGACAAAAAGGTAAGATACAAAATGTGTTCCAAGTACTAGATCTACCACTAGTTTAAATGAATGTAATGACTTCCCTTCCACCTGGTATAGGTCGCTTTTAGCTTAATATCTGCAGTAGCAGTTCAGTACTTAAAGGGACCCAAGTCTGCTTGGAGAACAACTAGCTAATACTGCATTTGCAGCAAAGGGTTAAAATAGAATTTGCATAAACATGTAAATCAATAGAGGTATTGCAAAATATGGCTCTGATAATCCTATGCACATTCACTTTGCACCAACTTTTGCAGCGTGGTGAAGAACTTCATGAATAATATGGGGATTTTCAGTAAACCAGAATTGTTTACAGAGATACCTTCGCATTGAAGGTCATCAATTTCAACATCTGTTGTGATTCAGGTAAGTCAATGTAGTAGTTAGTTCTGTACTCATGACTTGCCGGTTGTTTACGTGTAACTGTGGCGAAGGGCATGCCACCAGTTTTCACTCAATCTGGTGCCGATCTATGAATGCATTGTATAAAAAGCAGTTTCTTAAAATAACGAATTCTTCTCTCCAAAGGTTTGTTTGTTTACAGTTTTACTTTATCATAAATTTCAATGTATTTTTCTCTTCTGTAATCGCATTTCCATGTTTTATATATATTCAGAGATTTGTTGTTATCAAGATTGGCTCACAGTTCCTATTTTTGAATATCCTCTATTCTTATTTTTATCTCTTTCCAGCGTTCCTCTGCCAACATTTCCCATGGTGATCCCATCGCATACCTATCATGGTGCTCATCCCTGCCTGAGGATAGGTCACATGCAATCCACTCATGGCGACCCGGCATCTGTCCATGTGCTGTTTAACTCTCCATCACACATGTAGTAATAGATTGTCTGCAATATGCCCGTGAGCACCAAACCATTGGTCTGGGATCTACTGTAGCCTCTATTTTGGGCGATGAACCAGTGTCTGTAGCTAACACTCCGCGGTTCGTCACCAATATTGGATTCAATAAACAAGTCTGACATGAATTATAGTTATAGGTAGTTTTTAGCTTCTTTGGATATTTCTTTTACAGTATTTTAATCTATTGATATTTTTTTAGAAGTCAGACTTGTTTTCCAGTTTTCAGTGAGTCAACATTCCTGCACATTTCAGTGGCATTTGCTGGCTTGAAGATATTAAATAATTAGAGCTCGGATGTTTAGGCATTTACACAAATCTAATAAAAAAATATGACTGCTAGATGAGGTCATGTCGGTCTGTTGGTTAGGCGTGGGTTCAAACCGGCCCGAAGGATCGTTTTTAGGTGTTCTTAAAAGCGATAGCCCCATGCAGTGGATTAACTGCCATGTAAAAGAACTTCTGTGGGACAAAATTCCGGCACACCAGTGGCGCAAATGCGTATTGATAAAATACTGTTTCTTTCCTGATTAAGTGCCTTTTCAAACTACTCCATTATTTCGAAACATACGGGCACCAAATTCACTAACATAACTATTGTGTGTTTTATCAGTGGTTGACCAAAGTTGACCATCATGGCTAAATGATATCGTTGGATTGTTGCACCCTTAACAGGTAGCAAACATCACAATACAGAAAAGGGTCACATTCCAACATAAAGGACTTCCAAGTTCCAAGATGAAGGGTTCCATACCACTTCCTGCAGTGTAATAGAAAACTTTAGCATTTACAATTCAAACAGGCAGTTGACCCCATAAGAGCAGAACATCAAAATAGAAACTCGTTAACAGTTCTAAATACTGAAAATTTCATTTATTATCACCCAGTAAATAATAATATTTTGTCTAACGTCCGGGCTCTAAAAATAATAATAATCCAACTATTTGTTTGAATTAAACAACATTAAAAAACTTTTTCAAAAATCATATGTATTTGTACATGATGTGCAGTGGTATTTTTTGGCTTGAGGGCCTGGATTCTCTACTAATGTAAATGTCAGTGATTTATTTAGCCCAATCCTCATGATGGTTTACTGAGCCTGATGCATTATGCAATTTTGATATACTAAAACATTATGGTCCAAAGTGCGGTCAAGCAAAATGTTGGATACTTAAAGTATGCAGAGATGGTTTGCTTATGGTTGTAATACATTTCTTACCAGTTGATATTCAAATTTCTGTAATTTTATTTTAAGTTCTATACATTATGAAAAGACACATTTCTAAAAAATAGTTGATAAGAAACAAGGAAGTTTACATTTTTTTAAGTAGATTTTGAACCATATACATACAGGTTTACTGGAGACCTCTGCTTTTCTTAGTTCATAGTTTGACTCAGGGGTCTCCGTCTAGGGGATATGTGAATGGCGACCACAAGGTACCCAAGCTGAGCAGAACATTACTTCCACTTACTGGTGTTTTGCTCCTCACTGTAACTTTTCTATCTGACCTTACCTTGGTCATCTCTTGTTCTCTTCCGACCCCAATGCTATTAGGGTTCCCGAGGGCTAGGGAGTCTTTATTTTTCCAACCTCTCCATTTCTCTATAAAACCTTAACCCCTAACATGCTGACCTGTCATGGCATGTAATATGTCATATATTATAGTCATATATCTTCTTAAATTTCTTTTTATATTTCTGTTCCAGTTTCAGATATGTGTTTACAGGTGTCCCAAAGGCCGATTTTTCACATCTAATTCTTGTCTGTAATATTTCTTCCAATTATCTTTCTTAGAAATGTATGTTTCTGCAAATTTGCAGCGTAAGCTGTAATTTGATGTGGCAATTCTTTCTGATCGCTGTTCAAAATGTGACATTTATTTCATTCTGCATGGAGCTGAGGGCTAGCTCTGGATTGAGCAATTGAATAAATTTAAAATGCAACAATAAAATTTATTAATTATTAATCATTTTTTTATTATTATTATTATTATTATTATTATTATTATTATTATTATTATTATTATTATTATTATTATTATTATTATTATTATTATTATTATTATTATTATTATTATTATTATTATTATTATTATTATTATTATTATTATTATTATTATTATTATTATTATTATTATTATTATTATTATTATTATTATTATTATTATTATTATTATTATTATTATTATTATTATTATTATTATTATTATTATTATTATTATTATTATTATTATTATTATTATTATTATTATTATTATTATTATTATTATTATTATTATTATTATTATTATTATTATTATTATTATTATTATTATTATTATTATTATTATTATTATTATTATTATTATTATTATTATTATTATTATTATTATTATTATTATTATTATTATTATTATTATTATTATTATTATTATTATTATTATTATTATTATTATTATTATTATTATTATTATTATTATTATTATTATTATTATTATTATTATTATTATTATTATTATTATTATTATTATTATTATTATTATTATTATTATTATTATTATTATTATTATTATTATTATTATTATTATTATTAGTTTTATTATTGAGTGTGCTAGATTTTTAAAGTAGATTGTCAATATACTGTTAATTTAAACAGCATTAAAGTTTTGTTTGTATAAAACAGTTGATATCAGAGCAGAATCCATGCTGAACTTACAAATATTTATTATTTGAAATAGTAATGTAAGATAATTTCTTCTTAACCTTATTCAGTTTTGACAAGAAAAGCTTATAAAAATGAAGCTACAGCTCGGACAGTAGTTCTGTGCCAGTGAAGCCTGGATGCACAGTGGTTATCTGGACAGCTAGCAAGCCTACAACTCTCGCGCATGCGCAGTGAATACAGTATACTGGTTTCAGCGAAAGAATTGGTTGTGATGTAAACAATGCCTAAAAATGTATCCTAACGTTTTCTCACTCTGATTGGAGCAGTGATGGCACTACTTTCGTAACCACGTGTTGCTAAGAGAGAACCACGTGGTGCCTGGAACTGTCATCGCCTGCCTTCAACCCACCAATTCTTCACACGGTAGTTAAAAACACACTACTGATTAGATAACAATTGCTTGCGTGTAGCACTCTGAACTAAAAGCATAATGACTAATATAAATTTAAAATCACTATAGAAAAGAAAGCTTTAACATACCTAATCTGAATCTGAAAGAGGTTGTATTCCATTTAGATCATAGTTCTGCTTCTCCCCTCTCCCTTTATCTTTGATATACCCAGTGGCTGCTAATTAACCTAAAATTATAAGTAAAACGAATGCTAACTTAACTTCCCGTGAGTCAGAGATGTAAGGTTATATAAATAGTGGATTATAAGCATATAACAAATGCACGCTCACAAGATTTGGTGTGACCTGTGGTAAACTCAGAACCTTAACGGCTATAGGCGTGGTTAACTTCCTTGTTTTTAACCTTTCACTGCGGGTGGAATTTATGCTTAATGCAGATACACCTGTAAACTCTGCTGTAAGGTTAACAATATCTTTGATATCTAAAGTTGGATATTTCTTGCATAGTTTGTGGAACACATTGAAAATTATAACTTGTTCATCACTTGCTAGAGGCTTCCTTCTACAATGTTTTATAAAGTGCACTTGTTCCGCCATGATGGTTCACTGACTCTCTCACCTTCTTGCTTCCAAAGCTGAGCAGCAGAAGGCAGTCTGTGTATGTTCTTCGCTCATTTTCTGATTAAGTGCAATTAATTACTTTACGTTAATTTTGTTGCAGTTCTACATGGTACAATAACACGTTAAACATACCATTGTTACATAATACAGAGAAGATCCAGTAGTTTTTGTTACTATTGAGCGAACTACTTTGTAGCCTATGTAGCTTGTAATACGCGGCATCAGCCAATGAACATACACTTTAATTCTATTTGTGCACATGATTCTGTTTACATCACGACCAATTCTTTTGGTGAAACCAGTGTATAGTTTAGTTTAGGGGAAGTAGTATTCTGAGTAATATCTCTCTTGTAGCCATCTGTTTATGATATCTTGAACTTGCTGTGCAGTTTCATTTCTGTAATTAAACTTGGATATTATATGCTGTAATTTGGGTTTTTATTGGCAGTTATTGCCTTTTGCGTTCTTACATGAACTTAAATGTCTCCAATTTTATTAAAATTTAGTACAAAAATTTTGCATTGCCAAATCAGGGAAGTTGTGAACAATATCCATGCGTTCATGAAACGTGAAGCAGTAATTGATTCCATTGAAGAAAGTGCAAGACAAAGCAAGTGCTGAAACTAAAGTGTCTGAGGGAACTATTAGAAACATTGTGAAGGAAGGGAAACAATGCGAAGAGCAGGGCACCTCTTTTGGAACTCATTTAAAGGTGCACCATGTATCAAAGTGTGTCACAAATATAGGTGATTTTGATAAGTGTATTTGATATGGCAGCGCCACGGCCGAGTGGTTAAGCTGTTCACCTACCACCGAGGCATCCCGGGTTCGACCCCAGGGATCCACATGTGACATTCGTGGTGGATGAAGCAATGTCTGGCTGGGTTTTCTACAGGTTCTCTGGTTTTCCCTGCCACTCATTCAACAGTTGCTCCATCATCACCTTTCCAGTCATGCATTTTGCCTGCATTTCATATCATCCTCTTCCTCACTATCATACCTGGTGCTTGGCTGACCACCTGCTTCCAGGTCTTCACTCTGTCTTGTCCGTAGGTTCTTCTGTTCCCTGACAGGCGCCTGACCCTAGGCACTGGCTTTTAAGTCCTACATAAGAGGAAGGTAATCAGGTAAAGAAGAAGAAAGTGTTATTCAATGTATTATAATTTTTACATTGTTGAAAAAACACTGCCCACCATCAGCACAAGAAAAAAGGAGCATATAAGATACATGAAACTCTCAACCACAAAAATCTGCCATTACAGGACATGCAGAAAACACCCGCCACCTTATTGATTTTGACAATTTAAAAATGTTAGCAATCTGTGACAATTTCATCGAATAGTGAGAGAAAGCATAGAAGTATTTAAAGAAAAGCGCAGTCTGAACTGTGACACAGGCAAACCACACACCATATGGAAGACACTATTAGCAGGTCAAGTTCCTATTGGAGGAGAAGTAACCAATAGGATTGTGAGTGAGACGGGACAAGGCCAATCAGAGTAGGCAGTGATATTTGGATAGAGTTTTTGCAGTTGTCCATTGAAGAAGCTGAACATAGTTTTGCAGCGAAACATAGACATAATTTTTAATGTTTAATTTCTTAAAACAGCCGACAAGACGTGGCCCATACCTGAAACAAGAAAGAAATAATGTCAAAGGCCGTAGAAGTCTACGTAACTATTTATGATAAAGCAAATTGAACCAGTCATTCAGAGGTGTGGTGGTATTTGTGTCATGTCAGCAAAGTCCCATATCTTCCAACAGAAAGGTGACATTAACCCTTTCGCTGCCAAGCTAAATGCTATACTACTGCTTAAACTGCTAGCCCTAAATATGGGGAAATGTAAGGTTTTACACAAAGCTTTCCACTCACCTCAATTTTGAATCTGTTGAGTTGAGATCTTATGTAGTCACTTCTGAAATGTTTTACATTTATACATACTTTTGAGAACATTACTCTAGTACACATATTTTTAAAAAAAATTGAATGGTTACATTTTTATTTTTAAATTTTTATTTTCCATTTTCAGTTTATTTTTGACACCATAATTATTATCACATACCGATTTTGCTTTTTCCTATCAATTTATCACTATATTATTTATAAAATTACAAATTTTGAAACTTCTATGTTTAAAATTCTTGAAATGAGCATGTTTAATTATATTGAATGTAATTTAGAGTTTTTTCTTGTCGAATGCCATTGAACACTCGTGTTCCAAAAAGCTTCATGTTCATGGTTACTTACATCTTGCCAGTTGGTATCCAGTGCATCTTCATCCTGATCTGTGGCATTTCCTGCAGAAGACTGCGTAGAACACACATGATTATTTAGTTTGTCACTGTCATCATCACTACTTGTTTCACTGTGACAATTGAGAAATATCACTACAGCTGTCACTTTCCAGCAATGCTGCCGTAATTTCATCTTCTGTCAAAGATGTCTTATTCCAATATGCCATTCTGCAATGGTCATCAAGCAAATGCCACGAGAAGTCACTGTACATAGAATAAGTAAGCTGTGCACGCAACAACCTACAACACGTGTTTACCGCTCGCTTCTAGTGCGCTAAAATGCCCAACACGTGACAAACTCAGAAAGAACAATTGTACAGAAAATGCAGGTTAGCAAACAAACAATGATGCCAACACAGTTTACATATCATAGATTAGTTAGAGGTGGACACATATGCCATCTGTTGCATAATGTGTAAATTATTTGAACATGAAAACTAACCTCATTGGATCGGATTGGATCAGATCTTGACATTACTCAAAGGCAATTGGCACTGGATCTCATCGGATCTTGGCAGCCAAAGAGTTAAGCATAGACTCTTCTCAGTGCAGCAGGGCAGAGAACTACCGCCTGTACTGTACTGTACTGATCTGAGTTCAGTGAGCTATTCATTAGAGATACAGTAACATGGGCACACGTCCTTTTAATTGCAGACACATGCTACTACTTATTTGTGACTTTTATGTTATTTCACATATGTTGTATAATCATACTTGCGAACTTGCTCGAGGTTTTTTATGGCTTTATGAGAATGTATACCTTCTTCATGTATTTTGGATTGGTTCAGAGTTTTGCAGATTTTTACTGTGGAATGAGAAAACGTTACTCTCTCACGTTATATTGTAATGTAAAGCTTTCTGCTGACTTAAGACCACAGCCCAAATGCACCATGTCAATAATACAGTGCTATGATAGGTTAGAGCTGTCTGCATCTATGGTTCATGATGCTCTCCCTTCTCTGGGCTGCAATAGAATGCAACATGTGTACTTTGTTTTGTGGAATTTAAAATTTGATTGCAACATCTTCTGGCCTAACATAAACAATAGTAGAGAGTTTCACGAATTTGGGAAGCATGGATTAGTAAATAAAAATAAGACGTTTCAAATTGTGTTCTGATTCATTTTGTAACTCTCATGAAAACATACTACAAATTTGTAAGATATATCTTTGAAATTAGCAGGGAAACACTGTGTGTTCTCAGACCGACTGGACTGCTCCACAGCAGCAAGGCACTAGGCAAGTACCCAGGGTTGCCAGCTCTACTGATTTTGCAGGAGATCTGCTTTTATGCAAATCTACTGATCTACTGCTAAAAACTGAATGCACTTCAAAATCTCCTGCTTTTTATGTATTTTCCATTTTTAAGCAGTATTTCCCTTAACATATTATTTGCTCTTCCAAAAAAGATTTTCAGACATGGCATTTCCATTGTGTATAAAAACAAAAGATTAATATAATCACCTGTATACATAAACAGTATATCACATCTGTTGTTTCTGCATTGCGAATTATCCTTGACTGCTACATTAAACCTGAACATTTGAATTCCACTGAAATAGATAAAGTTGAATACAGGGATCCAAAAGTATTTCTTCCTGTGGAAAACACGTATTTTGGTGCCAAAGTTCAAATATCTCTGACAAAATCATCCCTGCCCGACAAACATGTACAAATTTTCAAATTACTTGCAACATACTAAGTCATCTAAGGTAAAAACAAATTAGAAACTAAAAGCTTCACTTATCTTAGTAATATTGCAAGTTCTTTGGAGAATGAGTTAGAGTCAACTCGAAACTTGTTAGCACCAAAGAACTTGCAATATTACTAAGATAAGTGAAGCTGTTAGTTTCTAATTTGTTTTTACTTTAGATTCTTGTTGCTTCACTGTTAATAGCTTCATTATTTTCTTATTATACTAAGTAATTTTTCATTAAGTGATCCCCTTCTTACAATGTTGGAAGTGTTCAGTCAATTGCACAGTCACTTGCTTCTTCTCGGTTTCCTAATTTGGTGAAAGCAGTTCAAGAAATCCAACAAATAGATACAGAATGGAGGCTGTTGCGCAATACTGACATTGCATGTGACAGTAACTCTACAGCGCAAGAATTTTGGAGCAAATATTTTATTATTATTGTTATTATTGTTATTGTTCTTTTTATTATTACTCTTATTCATTTTGTTCTTCTTCTTCTTCTTCTTCTTCTTCTTCTTCTTATTATTATTATTATTATTATTATTATTATTATTATTATTATTATTATTATTATTATTATTATTATTAATACCATAAATATATATATATATATATATATATATATATACACTAAGCAACATTGCCGGTTAAAAAGTCTACTGTTTTCTCCTGCTTTTTTCAAATCAAATCTTCTGATTTTACTTTGGCAGGCATGGCAACACTGCCACTTGTCCAGTTTGACGGATAGCATGGTCTGAGTCTTCTTGGCGAAGACAGGAAGGAAGAAGCTCTAAAACTGAACAAAACCTGGCATCCGATACTTGAGCATAAAAAAGAAGCATTAATGCAGAGAACTCACGTAAACCATTGAGCAATCAGAGCAGAGAAGTCCGGCCCACCTATCACACACCTCCCACTCAAACCGAACCAATCTCCTGTGAGTGGCCCAGATATAAATACAGCATCTCCAGCCAGCGATTCTGTTGTAACTGAACCTTTGCCGAGAAGACTCAGACCACGCCACCAATGTCCACCACAGGTGTGGACCTCTAAACTCCAGCAGACCATGGCTGTTAAGCCCGGAAGAAATCTCTAGCTTTATTTCTGGGATAGTTTCCCAATCCATTATATAGAGCTGCAATGTCTGTGAGGGGCATTGAGGCAAGAAGACGATCCATTAGATTTGATGAAAGCAGAAGACATCCAACAAATAGATACAGAATGGAGGCTATTGCGCAATACTGACATTGCATGTGGCAGTAACTCTACTGCACAAGAATTTTGGAGTGAATATTTATTATTATTATTATTATTATTATTATTATTATTATTATTATTATTATTATTATCATCATCATCATCATCATCATCATCATCATCATCATCATCATCATCATCATCATCATCATCATCATCATCATCATCATCATCATCATCATTGTTGTTATTATTATTATTTCATAAATAGGTATACACTAAGCAAAATTGGCAGTTAAATTCTAGTTTTACTTCAACAGACATGGCAACCCTGCAAGGACCTGCGCGCGCTCTGCCAGAGTTACCCATAAAGGACCGACAAGTCACAGCTATGAAACACTAACTAGTGTACTATACCGCTCGCAAAAGTTAAAGGCATGTGAATGCTGGCCAATGCTCAAGCGGAGCGCTGTTGCCAAGCGTAATGCGTGTACCGGTTCTGTACATAAGAGTGTGTGAGATGCATGCACCACATTCGGCAGCTCTGGTAGGAGGGGCAAGCTTAGGATTCGCTGGAGTCCGCAGTACGGCCTGCCTCCATATTCCTTTAAGTTTTGCAAAGATTATAACTTGCGTTAGACTTATCTGAATCACAACAGATGTTGAAATTGATGACCTTCAATGTGAACACATTGCCTATATCTCTGAAAACAATTCTGGTTTAGTCACAAAAGTTCAATTGTATTTCTCTTGTGCTGTTGTCCTTCAATTTTTGTAACGTGTGTGGATTTGATGCTTACATTTTATTCTTTAATGTTCCCCATAAATAAAAACCACCAAGACATTGAGCACAAGCAATTAACATTCCCAAGACAGCAGCTTTCGTGGTAGCGAAACCTCTGAAACTTAAAAGTTCATGCCTTACAACCACAAGATCCTGTAAGTAGGGTTAATTATTGCAGTTAGTTTTCGCAATCCATTCATAATGACGACATGGACCTACTTTTAATGTTCTTCACTGATGCAGCGTGATTTTATCTTCAAGGTTGCATTTCTACTCAGTACAGTCGATATTGGGCTACCGAAAATCACCATATTATTCATGAAGTTCCTCACCACACGTAGAATTATCAGTCTTATATTTACTACATAACAGTTGATTCACACATTTATGCAAACTCTTTTTTTCAACTAGCAAAAAATGAAAGATTGTGTGTCTGGTTTCAGCAGGATTCAGCTATGGCACACATTGCTGGTAATTCCACGTATGAATAGTGACAGAATAGTCAATTATGGCTGCCTCGTTCCCCTTACCTATCTCCATACAAGTGTTATTTATGGGGAATGAAAAAGAATAAAGTGTATGCATCAAACACGTTAACATTAAAAGAATTGAAGGACAATATCACAAGAGAAATACAGGCAATCAGTCAACATGAACTACTGTGAATAAATCATAATTATTTTCAGATATAGGGAATGTGTTCACATTGAAGGTCATCAATTTGAACATCTGTTGTGATTCAGATAAGTCTAATGTAAGTTCGTACAGTAGTTAGTGTTCTGTACCCAGTCATTTATGCGTAACTTTGGCAGAGAGCCCGCACGCCCTTGCCTAGTCCAGTGCCACCATGGAGCAGTCCAATCTGTCTGAAAGTGCACTGTAGTATTAGATAAAAACTGATATTGATTTCCACAGTTTGCATTTCTGCCTCTACAGGTGTCCCAAAATTAGACCGACAAACTTTGGGAGCTGATAAATAACATAATTTTAAACACCTTTTGCTAAGGAAAGTTTTTTGCTGCAGTGCTTCATTTAAGCACTAGACGAGTTAATGTCATAGATTACTGTCTCCCACCCAGTGTAAGTAATTACGGCAAAATCAACAATGCAAATTAGTATTGCATTTATCTTAGTAAAGCACACAATCTTAATCCAAGAAACAAACACAGAACACATAAATGAAACACAAACATCTCATTGTTTTCAGTTCATCACAAGTTGGAATGCACGCCTATTGCAATTAACACAAAGAATGCATCAGTGTGCCCTATTCAGCTGTACTCTTGCAAAGACACCAGTCATTTCTCTGGTTTAAAAGTTTGTTGGTCTAATTTTGAATATTAAAGCTGTGATTAACCGTAAACAATGAGATGTTTGTGTTTTGTTTATGCCTTCTGTGTTTCTTGGATTAAGATTGTGTGCTTTACTAATATAAATGCAATACTAATTTGCATTGTTGATTTTGTTGTAAATACTTAAACTGGGTGGGAGGCAGTAATCTATGACATTAACTCGTCTAGCACTTAAACAAAGCACCACAGCTAAAAAACTTTCCTTAACAAAAAGTATTTAAAATAATCTTAACTACCAGCTCCTAAAGTTTGTGGGTCTAATTTTGGGACATCCTGTATATAGAAAGTTACATAAATGTTTCTAAATTAGAACAATTATTTAGAGATTAAAACCACTGAAGATATGATGGAGTCATCATGAAACATGTCTGCATAATATTTCAAGAACTTGCAGCAAATATAAGATGGGTGAAGCTTTTAGTTTCTAAATAATTGTTTTATTTTAGATTTGTGTTGCTTTGCTGTTAATAGCTTCAGTTTTTCAGTGAATGTACAGAAATGTATGCTTCTATTCATTTACAGCAGCGATGTCAACCCAAGTGCAATGTCCTGACCTTGACAGTATTTGCGGGCATACGGCACTCCAAGAAAGACTGGTATACACACAAGTAGCGGCGACTTTAAGCTGAACTTAGCAAAACATGGGTGTACAGAGATCAAAGAGAAATTGAAGTCCACTATTTTTATTATTGTGCTTCTTTTTGTTTGTTTAAGAAGTATTTATTTACATAGATGTTGTGATAAAAAGTTTTTAATGTGAATTACAATACTATTTTAATTATTAAAAAAAATTAGTATTTCAAAATCAAAATATTAAAGCCACAGAGGATAAGGAATATTTATATAACTTTTAACCATACAATTCAAAAGGAAACAGACTGCTCCTGTAACATAAAATAAAAATTCTGATGTGTTACATGTGTTACACTCATATGACTTTCTCTACTTTTGTACTGACCATTCTTACAAACTCTTATTACTGTGTTAGTTGAGATAAACATTTGCAGAAACTATTACTAGTATTTTTGCAGGTGCAAGGGGAATATGGGAGAAAATCCAGTAGTTTGATAGCTATCCTATTTTAGGGTTGTGGTAAGACAAAAACCTGCTAATAGATCTGTAGAAAAAGAACATTTTAAATATGACTTGTAAAGGATCTCCTTTACTCAAAGCCGACCAGAAATTTATTGTGTTAAATAAAGCTATCTGTCCAAGTCTTGTGCATACTTTCCAAATCACCGATATCAAGCAAGTACCAGTTAACTTAGAGGCGATATTTTCTGTGTAAGCCCCCTTGAGTGATTAAATGCAAAATTATAGGGGCAGCGGAAAGGCCTCCTAAAGTTATAAATAGTGATTATAGTCGGCAAAAATTGATATTCAGTTGCTTTCTTCTTCAACAGCTTGGGTTGGCGTCATATGGGAATCGCAAAGTTCGCGTATAATTTGGAAATTTATCTGCTTATAGTGTTTTATTGGAAGAACATTGTGTTGTAAAAGATAACAGAATCAACAACACAGAGAACAAAGGGATATCTCCTCTGAATCCACACATTGTCTACAGACTCTCAAAATCACAGATGTTGCAAGCATCTCCAGTGTAAGCAATGGGCTGCCACATACAATAAAAAGCCGTCAAGAGCTACGGAAACGAGAGTTCGTAAACTGGTGCTCTTTACCACAAAAAGGGATAGATGCAGAGCTCTTTAAGGAACACACCCCAGCAAACAACTGGATACGACATCACCATGGACTCTCTTCAAGCGAGTGGCGAGTAGCATTAAAAATGACTGCAAATGTGTCTGCTGTACATACTGTTACAGGCAGATCTCAGGACGGAAACCTCTGTCGTAGGTGCGGCAGAGAAAAAGAAACACTGGCCCACGTCCTGGGTTCCTGTCCCCACGGTGAGGCACTCAGAAATTCACATCACCACCAGATCAGGTCACTCATCGCCGAAGAACTACGTGAAAAGAACTTTAAGGTATACGAAAAGGTCCACGGTTTATCCACAACAGGCAGCACAGGATTGACATTATAGCGTACCGAGAAGACAGCAACAGGGGATTTATTATTGATCCAACCATAAGGTCTGAGTTGCATCTAAGTCAACCTATGGAAGCCCATCTAGAAAAACAAACTATCTACGCACCTACCATACCCTTTTATAAAAATAAATACCAGCTGGATGACAGAGATTATTGGTCTCACGGTAGGTGCCCAACGCACAATTCCAGCCCTTTTTGTCAACTTCTGGAAAGAATTTAAACTTCCAACCACCAATATAAGGAAAATTGTAACGCCACTATACGTGGCTCCGTAAACACCCTTAGATGACACTTATTTGGACCTTAAAAGTGCCACAGGATATTTTTTTGTTTTAGAATTTGTATTCAAAAAAATTTTAATTCTGTAAAACTATATCATTAATTCTATCACCATATTATGACCCTGTTAAACCTAAACTCTGTTTGTCTAATGACTTAAGAATATTGTTATTTGTCTTTTTGTTTACTTTGTCAATTTAGCAACCCACAAATGTGATAAATTGTTGATATTTCAATAAAATAATAAAATAAGAGTGTACAAAATTATTATAAAATTTGGAATTATGACAGCTAACCATTTTAGAATTATTTGTTTAATTTAGTATAGTATACAGATGACTGTGTAAAATTTACAAATAATCATGGATAATTCTCGACTGGTGTGCAAAAGTGTTTAAGTCAAACAACATTGAAAATGAGTTGTCCACAGCATTTGATGTAATTTTGTGTGCTCTACCCATGCGTCTAATCAGTTAAGTCATATAATAGCTGAGTAACATGAGTGTGCTAAAGAAGGTATGTCATGAAGTCATCAGTTGTGCATGTGCAAAGACAGTTAAGTCACCCACCAGCAGTGCAAAGTTGGTTAAAATTTAAATGACTTACCCAACTTGACACTACACCTATCTGGTGACTGAGTATATAATTTCATTGCACTAATATGAAGATTAAGTAATGCAAAACAACTAACTCTGGCTTCTCAACAATACATATGAAAAAATAAATTATTGCAACTCTGTATATCATTTCAGTAAAAACACAGACAAACCAGTTATCAAACCCTTAAGAAGTATTCTGGTGCAAATACAGTAACTAGCAAAAATAGGATTTGCTGGACCTACTTCCATTTATCTCGGCCACATTCTGGGAATTATAGAGCATTGAAAATATTCATGCTCTTAGTATACTTCCAAATACTAATACCAATGACGATGTTGAGTGAAGAATGTATTTTTGTTATTCATTATATGGTGAAAACAATTTCATGGAAATTTAAAGAAAGTATATAACATTAAAGTCATAATAATAAAATGTCTTTGTTTCTTTAGTGTTATATTTTGCCAAGTTCATTAAATTTAGCAACCTTTTATAATAGGCTAAAAAATAGTTACTATGCGATTATAAGATATTATTTTCAAATACTACAGTAATATCGGGGATGTCTCCTCAGTGCAGTGATAGCATTTCTGCTTACCAAGCAAGAGACCAAGGTTCGATTCCCGGCACCAGTGTGGGGATTTCTCCCACTGGGAGACCTGGCACGGGGTGCACTCAGCCTCATTAGGTCCCTGAAAGGCCAATGGAAGAGCTAGTTGATTGAAAAGTTGTCTCCTGATTGCATAGACTGCATAACCGACCGGAAGGGACTGGGATACTGAGCACTAGTACCGCACCACACTCTTGGCACCTGTGGTAGTTAGAGGTGGCAGATGCAGCAGCTAGGCGGTAAGGGTTGTTGTGCCTTGGGTAACTATTATTACTACAGTGATATGTCTTGTTTCATTATCCTTGTACTATTTTCATGCTGTCATTTTCCCAGGTTCTGTTAAATGTGAATCCTATATAAATATGATGGTATTTCATCCCCATGGGAACTACAAGAATTGATTACATAAAAGTACAATTTCATTGTATATTCTAGTGGTAAACAATAAATCTTCCACTGAAATCATTAATGTAACACTTGTGTGGGAGTGGATATTTCAAAATGCACCGTGAAAAGTCACGTAAGTCACGCATCCACCTTCCAACCCTTCAGATAATCCTCAGATAAGGGATGAAGATTTATAGGAATTAAATCAACTTGATGTATATATTTCCAGTATTAACCAACGAATATTTTTTTGCAAATTGTGTAGAATTTTGGCACAAGGGATTTTGGGAAATTGATTGTAATCTTTAATTTAGTGTTTCTCATTATGAGGTTTTCTGACTTAACCGCTTTTGCACACCCAGTTGAGAATTTGTAAACCACTATCATTTAATTGTAATTCAAAACATTGGAGCAAATGAACAGTAAATTTAGTGATCACCCCACGAGCACCAAAAAGTAGACCAATCACTTCCCAATTTGAAATTTTGTATTTGTCTTTTTTTTTTACCCTATCAATCTCCTTAATTTGTTGTACATTTCTGCTTTCTCTACCCAAAAATTTGATGTCGAGATTTTGCCAGAAATTTATGTTTTGAAGCCCCCAAATCCAAAGAAAAAGCATTTTTAAAAACATTTGTGTGTTTTGTGTCTGTCTGTGGACAGCATGATTCAAAAACGTAAAGTTGGTTAAAAACCAAAGTTTGTATTTAAGTTCAATATGCGACAGGAGCATTTTGAAGAAAATTGCTCCACCCTAAACTATCCTTTACATGGAAAATTTTTCTAAAATTTTGATTTTCTCAAAAATAGCTAACAATTTTGACTAAAATACTGTATGTTTGAAGTATTTTTATGGCAAATGAAATGTATATTTTGAATTTTCTGGATATAGCCTATGTAGTCCTGTTTACTCTGGATGACTATTGCACAACTGGTAAACCGTAAGAGATAGACCAAATGTAGAAAAATGTAGAGCTCCTCAAAACTTACAATTTATGTCCAAACAAATTTTTCTGGAGTGAACCATTTCAGAGATATTCTTTGTTATTTGTGAGAGTTTAGCAATGCTTATACTTTCCACAAAGGGAAGTTGGTTATTCAATTTTTATGTTAGCTGTGCAAAGAGAGCGGAATTTGAAAGCTTTAAACAATTTAACTATTACCCAAAGCCTACTGTTTTCCCATATTCCCCTTTTACCTACCAGGAAATAAGCAGTAAGATAATTTCTGCAAATGTTTATCTTGACTAACATGAAGTTAGAGGAATAAGAGTTTGCAAACATGGTTAGTACAAGAGTAGAACAAATCATGTGAATGATATGCACCAGATTTTTTTCAAATCGGATTGCAGGGTCAAGAATTAATCCCCTATTTTGTTGTATGTCAATGACAGTTGTGTCTATTCTTGCATAAAAACTAGGTTAGAAAATGTATTGTCATTATAAACATTGCTGTTTCCAAACCATCACAATGTATATGTTTCAATAAAGCATAATTAATTATTCCTGGGTATAAAAATATTAATATTTCCACAAACTAGTGTTATCTTCTAAACTTAAGGGAACAAGAAATACATATGTATGTCACCAAGTAATCAGTATAATTACTGATTGCACACACACACACACACACACACACACACATGCACACATTCATGTGCGCGCACACACACACACACGCACGCACATGCTCACCCTCACATTCTGCACCCCCCTCTCCCTCCCTCTTCCTCCCTATCTGTTCCTCTCTCTACCTCTCACTCTCCTCCCCTCTTTCTCTCCCTACCTCTCACTCTCCTCCCCTCTTCCTCTCCCTACCTCTCACTCTCCTGCCCTCTTCCTCTCCCTACCTCTCACTCTCCTCCCCTCTTCCTCTCCCTACCTCTCACTCTCCTCCCCTCTTCCTCTCCCTACCTCTCGCTCTTCCTCTCTCCACCTCATCTATACCCTCTTCGTTTCCCCTCTTCCTCACTCTATCCCCTTCTTCCTGCCTCTCCCCCTCTTTCTCTCCCTCCTCCTCTTCCTCTCCCTCCTCTCTCCCCCTCTTCCTTTCTCCACCCCCTCTTACTCTCTCTCCCCCTTGTGCTTTCTCCCCCTCTTCCTCTCCCCTCTTCCTCTCTCTCCCTCTTCCTCACTCTCTCCCCCTCTCCTTTCTGCCTCCTATCTTCCATCCTCTCCCTATCTCTCCCTCCCTCTTCATCCCTCCCTCTGTCTCCTTTCTCCCTCTCATCTTTTTCTAAAAATGCTTTTTTTTTATTCAGGGGGCCTCAAAACATATTTCCAGTGAAATCCTGAATTCGATTTTTTGGGTGGAATACAGTACTTCCCCTACCTATGTTATACATAGCAGAGAAAGTGGAAAGGCTCTACATTGAAAGCTCTACTTTTGGCCACACTTTGAACCTAATTACACATTTATTATGCCCATTTTGTGCTTTTCCACCAACAACTTAATATTTGGGGAATCATTAATTAGAGAAGCAAGTCTCAAGACAGACATAAATGTCTAATACCAAACACACACAATTTCTGTGGCAAATTTCCGAAATTCAGGGTTTTTGTGGATCAAGGGTTTGATAAGAACTCACAATGTTATCACTATACACCATTTTTAGCTCTGAATCACAGAATAAATCAGTAATTTCTAGTTGAAGTTCAACTGGAACATCGTCGGGATCAGCAGAATACTGCAAGGAAAAGAGATCCAGTATAGACTTCAGAGCTTCCACATCTGAAAGTCTTCCACCATACTACAATATGTTACAACACTTATTAATTTCTGTGCTTAGGTTAAGAGACTGCAAATGTGGAAATGGCTTTGTTGTTTTCCATGGTAATGCACGTTCTACAGACCTGATTAACACTGTCCTAAGCAGAGCAAGCAGTTGCTGTTGCTATGGGCAGCATGGGTCTGCTAAGCTCCAAAGCATACGCTTGCACTCGAGCATTGTTTGACGTCCCTCATTTACAGTTCTGACCACTTACACATACAACATTGTTCAGTTGAAGATATTAATAAAACATTTGGCAGTTTTTTGTTAGTGGTAATATTCGGTATCTATTAAATGCTGCCAGGCATTCTTTTATGAACTTAGGTGAAATTGAACTTTGAAGGGAACTGAGCAGGAGTGCATATCGAAGGCTAAGCTGAAACTTCTTGCATCACAACAGTTACAAACACATTTATTATTGGCTGCTTAAATTAACTTAGTCGCTTGAAAACCTACTTAGAATGCTGCAGTTAACCCTCCGCTGGTTGCTAAGGGTCTAGGAGACCCCTATGTTTATTTAAATGTTCTAGTTTACACGTGAATGCACTATGCAATCATCTGACTAGGACATCTAATATTATATGTCACTCGACTGTTTGGTGGAGCAACAACCTGATCTGTTTATTTCTTTAGCTCCAAGAATGACTGATCAGCAGTTATGTGTCTCACAAGTCAACCAAAGTGTGCACCTACTCTCATTACATGTTATGGACACATGTTATTTCCTCGTTAGTTATGCAATATTGCTTTACCATTGCAAGTATATCTTACTGCTTCTCACAAACAGTAAAAGGAGTAAAAGGTATGACTTACAAAATCCCAATAATTTGGAAGAAGTGTTGGTTTTATTCATCTATGATAACTTGTATGAATCAGATGATTACAATTCTGAGAATAAACTGAAAACGAGATCTTTAGATTCAGAAACTGATCCTAAAGAAGAGGATGAAAGCAATCTATGTCATAACATGTATTTTGAGGTAACATCAAATGCTTGTCAAAGTTATTAGTACTATTATCATCAGGTCGTGAAGGCCGTGTAACTGGCCGGGAAGGCTTGGGGGGTGCTGACCACGTCCCACCCTCCAGTACTGCACCCCACCAATGACGCCTGTAGTGGGCAGAGGTGGGGGACGTAGTGGCTGGGCAGCAAGCCAAGGCCCTTCCTGGGCTGTACTGCTAGGGGTATGTATGTATTATCTTTGTCTTTGACAGTACATTTCAAATTACAAGTTGTGTACCTGAATATTGCAATTTATTGTTTTTCCATGTAGTGTAGTACACATAATGTATAGTGTGCTCATACTACGTTTTATTTATCTTTGATCGATCTGGTAAGATAATGCTAATAAAAGCCATGTATATTTATGCTAAATGAAGCTAAACATGGGAATGAAGGAAAAATAAAATTAAAAACAATATATGCAAGCATATAAGCACAAACATATAACAAGGGCCTATTAGGCCCTGTGCGACTAACAGTGTTCTGTCAGGGCATGCATCTAATGAAGGGTTAAAAACAATGGCTAGCCATTAGTTGAGAGGACCTGAACACTGAACTGCAGAGTGATGCAGAGATGACAGAGGTGGTTATCTGTATGCAACATGTGGCAAGGACCACCCCATCATGACAGCTGACAGCACTCAGTGTTTCAAAGGTGTGATATTAACATTTATATTTCAAGTACTTCCAGTTAATTTAAGCAGCTAATATTTTGTATCTAACCACTGTGTTTGTCTACCTGTGTGCAAAGTTTGACGTTAGCTTGTGGTGTGCATTCATGTACAGTTTACTTTTAGATCTGTTTTCTGACACCATTTCTTTTATTTTTCTTTTAATGTTGAAATTTTACTGTTTTGTAAGAAATTGTTAGAAAGGGAGAAACTGTTCAACTCAGGTCCTAAAAAGACTCTTTAAATGATTGTTTTGTGCATGTCAAGTATGCAATTTGTGACTGGACAAATCAACCTAATAATATTAATAAGAAAATAATAATAAAATACGGAGTATTATAAGGAGAGGAATATGAATAGCAGTATGAATAAACGTGATAGCAATAATATGCATCTAAAAAGTAGCAAAACAGCCATTACCATACAGTCGTTAAACAATGCAAACAAAAGGTCCACCAATGAGGAATGTAGAGCTGCTGATAAGAGAGGGAAAATCTGGGGGTGATTGTCGCTAACAAAATTGGAAGACATGACTCAGAAAGTGTGCATACCGTCTCATCATTGTAAGACTCACATCGACAGAAATTTCACGTGTCTTTTTCACAGAACATTACAAAGTCTAACAGTCTCGGAAACTCACAAGGATGCATAAACTCAGGAAACTCGATTCCTAAAATAATCGGAAAAGTCAGTTTCATGTATAACAATCTTCACGAGGGTATATGGTTGCAAGAGAGAAAATAATCTATACATAATAACAATATATGTGGCATGAAAATAAAAGTTTGGAGGAGAAATTAATTCAGAGTTCATTATTTCACCAATGCTCTACAAGTCACGAGATGAGAGTTGTAGCCGAGGAGAACTTTGCAAACTAACAATTATCCAGCTGTTGTGTTAATGTTAAGCATGCAATCTGTTGTCACGACCATGTTCTGGAGGGTAGGAAGAATCAGGGGGGAAAGTTTAGCTTGACTGCGCTATACAAGAGGATGCAGGCATGATGTTGCCATGAATTGCTGTAGGTTTTGTGACTCAGAAAACTCAAATTAACTCTCAACAATAATAGCTCTAGTTTCAGCATAATATAAATGACTAAATTGTAAGACACTGATCTGGTGAATGGGTGATTGTGGCAGATGCAAGACAATCTGTTCAGGAGAAAGTACAGTGTGAGTTGTGGATAGAAGAGTTCAAGTTCAAGTGTTCAGTGGCATTTTCGGTATGTTTATCACAAGGACCCCCCCATAAAATGCTCCTTACATAGGCGTAGGGAATGTTTGGAAAATTAATTTACTCAAAAAGGCCAAAATGAGTTCTCTGAAGCAGGCAATATGTACACAATGACTATTATTCTGAGGGAAACTGACCATTAGCTGCACCTGAGCCCAGGTAGCCAGGTGGGTCGGTAGGTATACAGAAATTCAGGGTATGAGCGATACAAACTGGATTTACGTCACATCACGTGTTTGGGCATGTAGTGCTGCAACATTGTGGTGGGCTTTACGAACACTCTTCATATAACACTCTGCTGACATTGCTTCCATTTTCACTAATAATACAGCATACTAATGTGAAAGAATAATCTGAACAAGATGAACATGAAACAACATAATAGAAATGTGGCAACCATGTGCTCCATATGTAGTTGCCATGTTGTGCTTTAGCAGATGAAAACCAATTGAAAGTTTAGTGAAAACGGTAAGAATAAACGAAGCATTTGTTTTCAGTATTATATGTTGAAATGCTTGTACACTTAGTCATTTTTTTTTGTAGTGTTTAATGTCCACTTTTACTACATGCGGCACCACAGGCGGTGACGCTGATGATACATGGAATGAAGATGGAGCACCGGTGGAATGAGATGGCGGGAGAAACCGGAGAACCCGGCGGAAACCCATCCCAGTGCGGCTTTGTCCACAACAAATCCCATATATGATTGCCTGGGATCGCACCCAGACCGCTTTTGGTGAGAAGCGAATGGTCTAACCACTTGTCTACGGCGCAGCCATTCATTCTGTTTGATAATAGATTTGTTGAAAATTTGTAAAAACAGAACTGAAAGATAAACTTTCATGGCTAAATCTGGCAATGATGCAATCTACTCCGCCCTCACCTGCACCATCCCCTTACCCTACCTGCTACTTCCGATTTGTGTCGCTCATAGCCTGAAGTTCTGTGTAACTTTTGTCTCAGTGATATTATGGCTAGAAATATTCTCATGGTAGAGATGAAAAAAGTGTAACTTAACACAATCTGGCATCCAGACCACAGCAATGGTTCCCTGTGCTCTCTCCCAGGTAGATGAAGGATATGCACTTCACAACAATCAGAGAAGAGACATAATCATCAGGTGAAGCGGCAACTCACGTGTCTTATATTACAAAAACTAGTAAGCATGATGGAAACTGCTCTTATCCAAACTATACCAGAACGAGGCAGGAAGAAAGTGGAAGCGATTGAGAGAAAAATCAGGAAGGTGAGGAATAATACTGTAAGGTTGTTATTGTATTTCCTTGTGATCTTATCTGGATGCCAAAATTAATGTATTCCATATTATATTAATTAAATCTATTACTATGCAAAGGAAAATAATTTTTCTATGGCCAGAGCTAAATGTTGGTTTTCAGGTTAGGTACCAAAATGCAGGAGAGAAATATTAACCAACAATGGAAACAAACGTTATTTCAAGAAATATTCAATATTTTTACAACTTAGAGCCCAACGTGATTTCTCAATTTTTAAAAGTAAATGAGTCAACCAATAGACCCTTATAGTTTCACTCAGGGGTCTCCGTCTAGGTGATATGTGAATGGCGACCACAAGGTTCCCAAGCTGAGCAGAACATTACTTCCACTTACTCGTGTTTTGCTCCTCAATGTAGCTTTTCTATCTGACCTTACCTGGGTCATCTCTTGTTCTCTTTCCGACCCCGATGGCATTAGGGTTCCCAAGGGCTAGGGAGTCTTTATTTTTCCAACCTCTCCATTTCTCTAATTTCTCTATAAACTCTTAACCCCTAACATGCTGACCTGTCATGGCATGTAATACGTCCTCTGATTGGTAATCAGAGGATATGGTTGGTGAATTTATTTTGATAACTCCCGATTAGGTCGATGAGACCCAAAACCAACGACAGGTGTGGTCGTCCAGACATTCTGGGGGTTGTGAGAGAGCGATGTGACTGCCAAAACATAAAAATATGGTGCTCTGTAAAAAGCGGTTACTATTACTGCTAAGTCTCTTCAATATTTATGAAATATGACTTGAGGGGTAAAATGTTCCGGAGTTAAAATAGTCCCCCATTCGGATCTCCGGGCGGGGACTACTTCTCGAGAATCAAAACATTATATAAATAGAAGATCTAACATCAGAATTCTACAATGGAACACAGGTGGTCTCACCCAAACAAAAAGAATAGAACTGAATAAAATTGTATTTGACTATAACATAGATATATCTGTCATACAAGAAGCAAATCTAACAAATGATCAACTTAAATACTTCAGTTTTACTGAATTTTTACTACACCTACTATCCAAAAATAGATAAGTAGTGGAATATTAGTTGGAGTAAAAAATGATATTAAATCCTCCTTTCAAATTGTTAAAGAAATGGATAACAAAGATAAAGCTGAATTAATAAAGCTGAATTTTTGAGATAACAAAACACATCTTCATTTATACAGTATTTACAATCCTGCCAGGAATGAACCAGATCTCTCACTTATTGAACAATTAAATAAAACAATCATAATTGGGGATTTCAATGCCCATTGCAAAAGGAGGGGTTATGAAAAAGTGGATTCTACAGGGAACATAGTGGCAGAATTTTTGAATACCACAACCTTTGAACTGATTTATAATTAAGAGGAACCTCCATACATTACTCTGGACCAGGCAGTAACCCAGACCTCTTGTTAGCTACAACAGATATTGTTTCAAAAATTGAAAAACAAGTTATAGAAGACCCAAGTTCTGGTCACAGAGCAGTAATTGCTGATATAAAACTAGGTAATACAAATAACAGTCAAAATCACACAAATCTGTATTGGAACTTCAAAAAAGTAGATTGGAACAAATATAAAACTGAACTGGAACATAAATTTAAAGAACAAACAAACTCACAGCTGCATGACCACCCAGATCATATGAACAAAATTTTCTGTAAAGTCATCCTAGAAACTGCAAAAAAAAACATATTCCTCGTAGAAGAATAAAAAATTTCAAACCCTTTTGGAACCCCCAGTTAGAAGAACTGAAAAAGCAAAGGGATATAGCTAGAAATACAGCTGAACAAACAAAAAACATATCAGATACACAAATATGGCAAAAGAAATGTGCCTTACTAAAAAAAAAGAAATTAATACAACTAAAAAGAATTACTTTAATAATTTCTTAGAAAAAATGGATTATAGGACAGATGGCAACAAAGCCCATAAGTTCATAAAAAATGTCAAGGACAGGAGAGAAACCAACAGCACATCTATCATACACAACAATAAAACAATAACAAATGATGCAGCCATAGCCGAAACATTCAATAAATATTATACTAATTCACATAAAGTAACAAGAAATAATAAAAAAGAACGTAAACAATTTAAGAAAGATTTGAAACAAAAAGAATGTGATTCTAACACTCAATACAATATCTTTTATCAACATTTTAATATACAAGAACTGAACATTGCAATAAATAATCTAAAAAACAAAAAGTCTCCTGGACCAGATCACATACATCCAGAGTTCATAAAAACCTTGGAAAAACAGCATCACAACAACTACTAAATCTCTACTATCTATCCTGGAACACCACTGTACCTGCCGAATGGCGAAAAGCAATAATTGTCCCACTCTTGAAGAAAGATAAAACAGGATCAGAAATAAAAAATTACAGATCAATAGCTCTTACTAGCATAATAGCAAAAGTGATGGAAAGAATGGTGTCAAATAGGTTAAATTGGTTTCTAGAATCCCAAAATTTAATTTCCCCATG
This sequence comes from Tenodera sinensis, assembly GCA_030765045.1. Lineage (NCBI taxonomy): Eukaryota > Metazoa > Arthropoda > Insecta > Mantodea > Mantidae > Tenodera > Tenodera sinensis. The sequence continues at coordinate 380,691,919 of CM060964.1, read as the reverse complement.
CCAAGCTGGATTCAGAGTTCCACTCTACAAATGAACAAGTCATACTTCTCAGTCAAGAAATCAAAAGACTCCTTCAATAGAAAAGAAGATGATTTATCAGTTTTTATTGATTACCAAAGTGCATATGATTCTATATGCAGAACAAAACTGCTAAAGAAAGTAAAACAAATAGGGATACAAGGTCCAATGTTTTCATGGCTATGTCATTTCCTAACACAACGCTTTATTGCTACCAGATATGGAAGAAATTTATCTAAATACAAACAAGTACACCGTGGCTTACCACAAGGCACAGTGCTCAACACTACACTTTTTAATATATTTATTAACAATCTGCCACAACAAATACAAGAATCAGGTGTGAAGTGTGCACTATTTGCTGATGACTTAGTAATCTGGACTTCAAAACCAAAAAACAAAAGTACAGAACTAGAGAAAAACCATGCAACAATCCTTAAACAACCTACAAAAGTGGACCAAAGAAAATTTAATGACTGTTAATACAACAAAATCGAACTACCAAATCTTTTCGCTAAGAAAAAAGCCACCAAAAATAAAACTAAATTTTGAGGGTCAACAATTACCAGAAACAAAGGAAGCAAAGTATTTAGGAGTTACATTTGATACCAAACTTACATGGACCAAACAAATAGAAAATGTAATACAAAGAGCAGAGAGGCGCCTTGCACTGTTAAAACGCCAAACAGGAATGAAGTGGAGATGCTCGAGAGCAACTCTTAACACAACATACAATGTATATATAAAGCCATTATTTACTTACTGCAGCAAAAATCTTGTAACAGCAAACACAAAAAAAATTCAAATCTTTCAAAACCAAAGTCTGAGACTAATTACAGGTGCTATCAAAACCACACCAATAGCAGCTATGGAAATACTAACCAACCAATACCCCATTGAATATGAAATAGAAAAAGCGGCTCTTATTCAACACGAAAAGTTGATCAGACTCCCATTCAATGCATGGCACAAGAGAAATTTTACACATACACTAAAGACTCAGGAGAGCTTTCTTTCCAAAATTCAAGACATCAAGAAGAATGTATACCTTCCTAATTCAAAGGAAAACTTCATATCTAAAGTCAATCCGACACAAACATTAGACATCACATATTATTTACACCTGACAGAAGAAGTTAAGAAAAGTGATACTCCAACTAGTGTTCTAAAATTATTGGCATTAGAGACAATCCATACTAGATTTCCAGAACACGAATGGCTCCATATTTATACTGATGGATCATTGTTATCAAACCAAGATGGAGCAGGGGCTGGAGTCAAGTGTCACCTCTTTTCCTATTACAAATCTTTAAGTTATGAAACTACAAACTTTGATGGAGAAATTGAAGCAATTCGAAAGGCCCTACAAAATCTCTTGTATAGAATTTCACATTTTCAGCAAGCAGTTATTCTCTCAGATTCCAGGGCAGCAATTATAGCAGTTACCTCCAAGTTGTCACCAATAAATCAAACAATTATAGAATGTTGGAAAATCCTTACCCATCTAACAGCACTTCAAAAACACCTACTCCTCCAATGGATGCCAGCTCACTGTGGACTGAGTGGTAATGAGAAAGCTGATTTTCTTGCTAAAAAGGCTACCGGCAATGTGCAGAAATCTATAGTTAATCTACCATTTTATGCATCTAAAAGATTAGTCAACTCTGAATTCAAAAAATTTATTGCAAAATATTACTATGAAAAATCAAAAAATAAAAGATGGGAACTACCAAACATTCAAACAGTAATTCCTGAGTATCCTCGAAAAACAGCAGTTGCAACCTTCAGGTTGATTACAGGACATGATTGTCTGGCAAAACATTTAAACAGAATTGGGATATATTCTTCACCACTCTTTCCTCTATGTGATCTGCAAGAGGAAATGCACCAAGACCACCTTCAAATATGCCCGGCCACTTCTGGCACCCCATCCATCAGTGAAAAACATTGGAGAGCAAGAGGATTAATGACTCATTGTCAGAAATCCAGCATTAGCTAACAACAACAGTTTCACTTATTTTGTCCGGAGGCATTTTGAAGACCAGCATCTTCATTCTCAACAGTTTTAGACCAGTGATTAAAGAGGAAATGCTTGTTGTGGTAGTGACTGTGCTGCTCTCTGGGTTTCTGGATATAAGCTTCAGTATGTCGTCTGCTTGTGGTATATCAAAATTTTTGGCTATGTGAACATTCTTCATAATATGTGTTTTCTCTTAAATTATCAGTTCCACTGTTGCTTTTGTGTGTTTTAGTAATTTTATATCCTGTTTTATGTTGTGCTGAGTTGACCAGAAGTGATGGGCTACGACTGATTTGTCGATGTGTTTGAATGTTATGTTTCTAATGTGCTCCTTCAGTTGTTTTTTAAAGATTTCTTTTAGTTTGACTGATGTATACTTATGGGCAATCCTCGCATTTTATCTAATAAACCCCGGATTTTGAGTTGGTTGGTATTGTGCCCTTTAATGGGTGGTTTAGCAGGTTTGTCAGGTTGAATCTGTTGTAAGGGGCTAGCTTAATGTTATGATCCTGGAACAGTTTCTGGAATTTGTTGTGCAATTTTGGGTGGAAGATGAATTTGCTGCATGTAGTTTGTGGATTGGATCTATTCAGCGTTGTGATGTCCTTAATCCATTTTTGTCTTTTGTATGTTTTAGAAGTCTTTCAGCTAAATCCATTTTGAAACCATTTTTACTTGCTACTGCCTTGGTATGTTGATGTTCCTGTTTAAATTCATCTGTCAGTGGTGTGTTTATTAATCTATGTATTAAGCTGTGGAATATGGCATGTTGATGTGGCTTTGGGTTAAGATTATTTTCTTTGATGTAACTGGCTACATGCAAGGGTTTTCTGTGAATGTCAAACTCCATTTTGGTGTTGTGCCTCATGAATTGGGAGAAAATACATATAATGAAGAATATTCACATAGCCATGAATTTTGATATACCATAGGCAGATGACATACTGAAGTTTATATCCAGTAACTCAGATAGCAGCACAGTCACTACTACAACAGATGTTTCTTCTTCAACCGCTAGTTGAGAAAGCATTGAGAATGAAGATGCTGGTCTTTGAAATGTGTTCAGACAAAAAAAAGTGTAACTGAAACTATAAGTGTCTATAGGTCAACTCAGTGGCGGTTCCTGGGTGATCGCATACTCACAACTGCACACACACTAATTTTTTTCCACGTGTGAGTGTGTATTTGCCTTTCTAGATACGCATATGAGAAAGTGGAATGTCTAACTTTCTTCTATATGAACTTGCTCGTTTAATTTTCCCGTGCCCTCTTTACCAAATGTCAGTGCATTCAGTCAAAAAGCTGAGATGCATAAACCCGATTCTGTAACTGGCGAAGGTAGCTTTTAGGCGAGAGGTATGCAGAGAGAGGTGTAAAGCTTGCATTTAAGAGTACGGCAAGTTAAGGCAGCATAATCGACAAGGCCAACACATGCGAGTCTTACCGTGCAAGCGCACTATGTTCTCCTACAAGTCCCTCTGTTTTCCTTGCTACGGGCATTTCCCTCCAGTTGTTTAGCAGAACCTACTAGGCAGCCAACGTGATGGTTCTAAATATAATGTAGCCATCTTCTATATTAAAATGACAGTTATATTAATGTTATAAACACAGTTACATCTAGTCTTATTAAGCGATTATAAATGCACATAATTGCTCATGTCGTAATTTACTAAGGCCAATACTTCAGTTTGGAATGGTTATTTTGTTACAGTCTTAATTACTGTTTGTGTTCTGGTAGCAAGTTGCATGCAGTTGTGTCTGCACATAGCGGGAAATTTGAATCCATGAAAGTGTGGAAATGAGTAATGTGGCAAAACTGGAGGAGATAATCCTTCGGGTTTATTCTTAGAAGAGAAGCTGTTTTCCATGCTTATTGTTTGCGAGTTAGAGAAACAGCATCTGGACAAATAATAGTTCTTGTGATATTGGTCATTTAAAACAAAAAATAGCAAAACATAAGAGCTCAATTGCCCATATGAATTTAGAGTTAGGATTCTGTGGTATGTGTCACAGAAAGAAAGGGAGTAAAGGTGGAGAGGATGTAATATACTGCACATCCACTGTGACAAGTCACGAGCCGCCACTAGGTCAACTCATATGTTTCTAAAACATTTGAAAAGTCTCACTGTCCATATCACTTTGTATATATTAAGTGGAGTGATTTCTCAACTTCCAGGCAGAATCCACTTTCTACCTTCACTGTTCTAAAGTCAATACTGCCAACTGACAAACTTCAAAGCATGTGAAGCTAGGTTAATTAGTAAACAGTGTTGCACCAAAGCACACTCACTCCATTTGTGTGCGTTCCTGAATTATGCTTCTGATTCACTATTTGTGTAAGTTTATGAATAAACATTTAGATTAATTAGCAACCAGTACATTCATTAACCCTCCATTGGCGTGTGGTCTTTAGTGACACCGTTAGTCATGATTAAAGCCACAATTCTTAGTCACCTTATCGTGTGCATGGGGCTATTTCGTTCAGTGCTGATGGCTTGCCTCGGTCTGGGCAAACATACGGCATAACTGATACTCCTAAACATGATGCGGTACTAAAAATTGTGGCTTTAGTCATGATGCACCTGTGAGATACAATCTTTTTGGCTATTTGAACTATAATAGCTAATTAACTTTGCTTATTTTTATGATCGTAGGTATATTAACTGGCTATACATTACAGTACATTCAGTGCTTAGATAAACATAAATATTAATTTGTGTAATATAGAGATAGGTATAAATTAGAAACACTGAACCAAAATTTTATTGAACTAATAAGAATACATGATGGTTCTAGATTTGTTTCCATGGACAGACACTATTATGTGGGTGGATCAAATATAAACTAGACTTTTGAACAGAGCATGCTGCAACGTCAACATGGTGTGGGTGTGGGTGTGAATATCAGAAGTGGAGATGAGGACAAGTTGGCCACTACAGATCCATTTGTTAGTTCCGCTCATGATGTCTGAGCAACAGGTACATGCTTTAACTGCACAATGCATCATCATCAAATTCCTTGCTCATGAAGATGTGAAACTGACAGGAATTTTGCAGAGACTGGCAGCACAGTTTGGTGAGCAGACACTTTCAAGAGCTCATGCGTTTTCTTGGCATAAGGCATTGAACGAAGGCCATGAAGGGGTCAAAAACGAGAGTCATGATTGTCTTCCAGCATTATGAGGAAAACATTCAAGCCATTCGTAATCTTATTCAACAGGCGATTAACGTTTGATGATTGCAGCAATTTCCCATTGACTTCTAATAAGCTATGGGAGCTGTCAGGTCATTATAAACAGCTTGATGTGGCCAGCCAATAAGAGAATTCATTCTTCTCCATGACAATATCCAACCCCACTTGCTGTAAATTGGCAGAAATTAAATGAACACCAATTGAAAACCCTCTCTACAGTCCAGACTCATCACATTGTGATTTTTATCTCCTTGGGCCACTCAAGGAGGCCCTGGGAGGACAAAGATTTGAGGATGATGCTGATGTGGAAGGCTTCGAGCGCAACTGGCTGATGACACAACCCCGCTCTTTTAATGCTGACAGCACCAAGAAGCTGCCAATACACTGGGCTATGTGCATTTCCAAAGCAGTAGACTATTAGAAAACTGATGTGTACTTTGTAAATCTTTTACATCAAATAAAATAGTTTGGGGAAAAAAGTCTGGTTTAAGTTTGATCTACCTTTGTATCAACCTTCTTCCCTGTCTGCATCATTATCATACCATGTTTGGTACTCTTGTATTAAGCGAAGGCATTTCTCTCCTGCACGACAATGCAAACCCCACATGGCATGCATAATGCAACACAAGCTTTGCTTCAATTTTTTCAATGAGAGGTATGGTAGCATCTTGCACAGTGCGATTCCCATCTGTTCAGTAAGTTGAAAGAACACCTGTAGGGAAACAGATTTACTAAAGATGAAGTTTGCACAATGGTCTGCCTCCCCGACCAAGAAGTGCATTTCTATTCCTGATGAACTGAACGACTGGTCGAACGTTCAGATTGTTATAAAACAGAAAATAATTACCTGGGCTTGTGGGCTGTAGTCTAGCGGAAAATCTCCTTCCAGACGTTTCGTTCAAAGCTGTGTTGAACATCCTCAGTGGTGTGACCGTAGTACTCTGCTAGCCTTGGTGACGACTGATACGGAGCCATTTGGTTTCACAGGTTTTATATGTTTAGCATGTGTGGGTATATGTCGGTTCGATCTTTGTTTATTGGTTCATCTGCTGCGTGGGATGGGTTTAAGTGGGGGCTGTTTCCATTGTCTATGATCATTGTCGACGGGCTGGCATTTTGAATTTGTCTCCAGTCTGGTGTTCTGCATGCTTTGTATAATGCTGGATGCCAAGCTTTATTTAAGTGCCTTGTTTCTTCCTTCCTTTTGAGGTTGTCTTTATGTTTGAAAATCTCTCTGACTTCACGACTTAAGCAGGCATAATAATGAACTGTAGAAGATAGGATAGCTGTGTCTGAATACTGTATAATGTGTTCCCCTGGCACTAGTCACGCATGTTGTGCAACTGGAGAACACAAGATGTTGCCATTTAGGACAAACAGAAAAGTCTGCAGTCACAGAACATGCGTTACTAGCGCCAGAGGAACACATACAGTATTCAGATACAGCTGTCCTGTCTTCCACAATTCATTACTATGCCTGGTTAAGTCCTGAAGCTATAGAGATTCTCAAACACAATGATAACTTCAATAGGAAGGATGAGACAAAGTGCTTAAATAAAGCTTGGCATCCAGCATTATACAAAGCATGCAAAAAAGCTGATCAAATTCAACAGCATACGCCATCAACAGCTTCAGTCACAATAAATGCCAGTCCATCAACGACAATGAAAGCAGCCTCTACTTTAACCCATCCCACGCAACAGCTGAACCAATAAACAAAGACCAGGCCAACCATCACATGCCCACACATGCTAAGCATATAAAACCTGTGAGACCAAACGGCTCTGTATCAGTCGTCGCCGAGACTAGCAGAGTACTACGGTCACACCACTGAAGATGTTAACGCAGCTTCAAACAAAACGTCTGGAAGGAGATTTTCCACTAGACCACTGCCCACAAGCCTGGATAATCATTTTCTGTTTTATGACACTGGCCGTGAAAGCTTACACAATTTGTTCAGACTGTTATTTAGAGAGACTTAATGACTGTTGAAAAATAGTCAATATTTGTGCTACTTTGCAGCATAGTGTAGCATTCAATAGCCTGTCATAATCATCTGTAATTTACTTTTTGAATCCTCTTGTCCTGTAGTGGGCAGAGGTGGAGCATGCAGCGGCCAGGCAGTAGGCCTTGGACAAGAAAGGACAGTTGTGCCATGGAGGTGGTTACCTGATATTTGTCCTATTTGCTATGGTTTACTAATTACACAAAAATTATTCAGAATAAAGAGGACTTCACTGGCCATTCCCAAGAAATTCAAGATAAACATTTTACATGTCATGAATATAGCTTAAACATGTTTTTTTAAGGCAATGTATCTATGAAAATAAAAAATCCACAGTTTTCTTCTGATTGCTTTGAATTTTTTTGCACACACTCAGAACATAAAATATATAATGTACACAAAATTTTAATGTTCTATGTCAAACCATGTTTAAATTATTAATATGTTTATTAATGATAAATCACTTTTAGATATACTAATATGAAATGACCCTTGGACCCTACAATTTATTGTATCTCCTAAATTTTTAATTTGAGCTCATTATATAGATATGAAAAATATTTAATTTCTGCTCAATTATTTAATATTTTTTAACCAGCGAATGACAAATTTTAATACCTTAATCTCGGAAGCTCTCCTGAAAATTTCAAGCTAATAAGTTATAAACCAGAGTCCAAGGAGTATTTTGAGTAGTGAAAAATGCTGAAAAAAAGAATCAAGAAAAATGGATTTTGATAACTAAATCAAATCAACTTAAATTCCCCAGCACCACATGTGGGACCCTCTGTTGCTTTCTGCTTGGCCTCAATAGCAGTTTTTGAGAATTTTAAGTTTGCTTGGTTGTTCCTTAATATAAAAACTCCTTTTGCCTTTGCATTGTTCGCAAAATTTAGAAATTTATTGTTCTTAGCTAACCTCTACACTCTAAACTTTCGCTTATTTATACACAAAATTCATAAAATATCTACTTGTCATGGCTTTACTATAGACTAACGAATAACTTAAAACCTATTAAATACCTAAACAAAGCTTAATATATGACTGGAACATTGAAATAACCTGGCAAGATTACAGAATTACAGAACACTGACGCCATTTCTTTGTTTGGAAGTAAAACATGTCAGATTCAGAGCATTTCAGCTCGAATATCAAATTCTTTTTAGCACAGCAAACTCACAATCTTTCTAAAGCAAAATTTCTTGCAAGAGGCCAAACTCAGAGCCATTGAAAACAAAAAATGCATTCCAAAGCTGTAGCGAGGAAGTTTAGCAAGGAAAGCTCACCCGCATTAGGATAATTACATGCCCTCCTGGAGCTCTAGAAATGGCTGATATTGAGAAAACTAAAGTGTGCTGTTAAAGTGCAAAGTATAAGCATAATGACAATTGAAAAAAGTAAAAATTAAAGTTTACGGCAATTATCACCAAATTACATAGATACATTACCTTAAGTTATAGATAAATCTTTTAAAATTGATCGCTATGTGATGGCTTTGAAATGTCCTTCTCTTTGCATGTCTAGAGCATAAATAGATAAATAAGATACTGTACTAAAAATATCCATATAGGAGGCAATGAAATTATTAAATTTATAAGATGGATTAATCAGATTCACTATTTAAGATTTAAACATCTTGAGAAAACTAACTGATTGCAGAATTAGAAATTTATGTATATATGTAGAAAACCAACATGTGTTTGTTTTTTAGTTTGCTTGTTGGCTTGGTCCCATCATGAGTAAGCTCATGGATACTTAACATCTCACACACTTATAGAATGTGCATCATGACTAGTATAACCACCACCAATAATAATACTCTTTTTTTTCCCTCTATCTTGCATTATGAAAGAAAAAAAATGAAAATTTGCAAGTCACTGTCATTTGAAGAGCAAACTCCATAACATGCATTACAGCAGGTCAACAATAACAAATAAGTGTAAATCGCCATCACATGCAATCTGCCCTTGTAGTGTAGTTGTAATTTAAAACCTGGCAGAGCACACAGCAATTCACCTTGCCTGCAACCTTGCAGGATTCCCCCACTACTGGCTGCCATTGTGCTCGGTACTGGGCCTCTGAAAATCCACATCACATTCCAGAAATCCTTCATTATGAGCGGAGAGTTGGAGTTTGGTGACCTGTTAGTGCTAGACGCATAATTGGTCCAATATTCTATGAGCAGACTGTAAATGCAGGGAGGTACCAAACTGACATTTTGACCCCATTTTTTCATGAACTGACAGAAGAAGAGAAATCATATGGGTGGGTTCAACAAGAGTCTGCTACAGCCCATACAGCAGAGGAGCCCAGGAATAAAATTAGGGAAGTGTTTGAAGATAGAGTGATTAGTGCTGGTGTATGGCCCTCCCCTCTCGCTCCCCTGATCTAACAGTATGTGGGCTAACCTGAAACACAAAGTTTATGAGACAGATCCTCATACATTGGAAGACCTAACACGAAATAGTAGAAATGAAATTGGAAACATTAAAGTGGCCCAACTTAATTGTGTGAATCAGAATGTCTTCTCCCAATTTTATGCTTGTTTAGCTGAGGGTGGATGACATTTCCAGCATCTTTTATAAGGTAAAAGTGCTATACATACCTTTACATGTGGAGTTTATGTAGGAGCAAAGCTAGCTGTGGCACAGGCGAAATGCTGTGCGCCCGTTAGGTTTTAAATGAAGAACCCTGTATATGGCAAGTGAGTATATAAGAATGACTTTAAATCTTTCTTGATTAGGATTACCTAATGGTTTAAGATAACATGGAAGACTATGCATTCTTATTGCAGAACTGTAACATCCTTTTTGGAGAAGGTTTAAGCTATTTGTTGGTGTGTGCCTTGTATTGTGGTAACGTTTATTGTGAAGTTATCATAATTATCTGTAAGATAGCTCAACAAAGAACACACACAAGAGTAAGAATTCCGTGGATTTTATATAATGGCCCACAGAAATAATGTATATGGCCCTTTTTGTACTACAAATAATTCTATAAAATATAAACAGTTTTATCCCACAATCCCAATCTTCATCAGTCTAGCTATATGTCATTAGCAGAAACAAACACACTAATAGTTCAAAAATAAATTTAAGAGATAAAATAATTGCTTAACATGAGGAAAAGAAAAAGATCTTTCACCCCAAATTCTTTGAAAAATTTGAAAAGATATTGGATTTCTATTAAACTCGCACTGCAAAATAAGTACAACATTAGAAGTCCATTAAAGAATAGCACACCAGAATAAAAAGTACCAGGAATTTATCACATGAATTGGCAACATTGCCCTAAAATATACATCAGGGAAACCAAGAGGAAACCAGGGAAATCAGTCTGATGTGTTGCACTCACATGATCTTCTCTACTCTTGTACTAACCATTCTAACAAACCCTCATTCCTATATCTTCTTTGTGTTAGTTCATATAAACAGTTGCAGAAGTGCTGTAGGTACAAGGTGAATATGACAATACAGCAGGCTTTGAGTGATAGTGAAATCTTTTTAAGCTTTGACACTCTTTTCTCTTTGCACAGTTAACATATAAAAAAATCTGATGTGTTGCACTCACATGACTTTTTGTACTCTTGTACTAACCATTCTTACAAACTCTTATTCCTATATCTTCTTCATGTTAGTTGAGATAAACATTTGTACAAATTATCTTATTGCTTATTTCCTTGTAGGTAGAAGGGGAATATGAGAACACAATAGGCTTTGAGCGATAGGCAAAAGTTTCAGAGCTCTGAGATCCCATTCTCTTTGCACGCATAACATATAAAAAATGAACCACAATGTTCCATTTCACCAAAGTTTTAAGTTTTCCGAAACTGACACAAATAACACGGAATATGTCCTAAATGGTTCACTCTACAAAAAAATTTATTCAAACATAAATTATTTGTTTTAGTGAGACTTACTTTTTTTGTACAGTAAGATTTTGTTTATCTCTTACAGTTTATGAGTTACTCAAAAGTAATCCAGAGTAAACAGGACTACATAGGTTATAGCCAGAAAATTCAAAATATACATTTCATTTTTCATTACCAAACCAAACCCCGGCACGACAGCCCGCGAAGGGCCAAGGCCTACCGCCCAGCCGCTGCGTCCTCCACCTCTGCCCACTGCAGGCATTTCATTTGTCATACAAGTATCTTAAACATATGGCATTTTAATCAAAATCATAAGAGCCATTTTCAAGAAAATCAAAATTTTCGAATAATTTTTCATGTAAAGGGTAGTTTAGGGTGGAGCAATTTTCTTCAAAATCTTCGTGTCACATCCTTGAAACACAACTTAAATACCAACTTTGGTTTTTAACAGACTTTTCTTTTTTGAGTTATGCTGCCCACTACACACACACACATGCACATGCACACGCATACACACACACACACACACACATACACACACACACACACACACACATGGTCTTTTTTCTAAAAATTATTTTTTTCTGGATTCCGGGGCCTCAAAACATATTTTCGGTGAAATCCCCACATCAAATTTGTAGGTGGAATACAATTCTTCCTCTACTTACTATACGTAGTAGAGAAAGTAAAAGTATTAGCTACTGGTGTTCAAACAATGCATGAAGAAAATTCATGTACATCTTATAAATTTATTCACGTGACATTGGACATTGGTAGAATCAAATTCAAAATAGTTTTACATCAACACTTAAATTTCAGGATACTTTGTTATCGATGGATTCTGCATAAAGTTACTCTTGTTCAAAACCGACAGCGAATTTAGTAGTGCAGAGAAAGTTAAGAAACATTCCAAGGTGTCACTTCAAATTTGCTTTGCAATATCGTTACTGGTGATGAATCTTGGATTTATTGTAATAATCGTGAAAAAAGTCACTTGGTTCAGTGGGTCCTCTGTATAGAACCTAAGCCTACAAAAGAGCAATGAATTTGCAGTGTTAGTAACAAAATGATTTCCAGTTTGTTTTGTAAAATGGGCTTGGTGGTGGCGTTGGTAGTAGTGGCGATAGTGCTGGTGGTGATGGTAATGGTGGTGGTGGCATTGATAGTAGTGGCAGTAGTGGTGGTGCTGGTGGTGGTAGTGGCATTGGTAGTAGTGGCAATAGTGGTGGTGGTGGTGATGGTGCTGGTGGTGGTGGCATTGGTAGTAGTGGCAATAGTGGTGGTGGTAGTTGTGATGGTGCTGGTGGTAGTGGTGTTGGTAGTAGTGGCGATACTGGTGCTGGTGGTGGTGATGGTGCTGGTGGTGGTGGCGTTGGTAGTAGTGGTGATAGTGGTGCTGGCGGTGGTGGCGTTGGTAGGAGTGGCAGTAATGGTGCTGGTGGTGGTGATGCTGCTGGTGGTGGTGGCGTTGGTAGTAGTAACGATAGTGGTGCTGGTGGTGGTGATGGTGCTGGTGGTGGTGGCGATGATAGAAGTGGCGATAGTGGTGGTAGTGGTGGTGGTGATGGTGCTGGTGGTGGTGGCGTTGGTAGTAGTGGCGATAGTGGTAGTGGTAGTTGTGGTGATGGTGCTGGTGGTAGTGGTGTTGGTAGTAGTGGCGATAGTGGTGCTGGTGGTGGTGACGTTGGCAGTAGTGGTGATAGTGGTGGTGATGGTGCCGGTGGTAGAGGCGTTGGTAGTAGTGCTAGTGCTGGTGGTGGTGGCGTTGGTAGTAATGGTGGTAGTGTCGGTAGTGTAGGTGGTGGCGATGCTGCTGGTGGTGGCGGCGTTGGTAGTAGTGCTGGTGGTGGCATTTGTGGTAGTGGTGGTAGTGGCGATAGTGGTGGTGGTGGTGCTGTTGCTGGTGGTGGTGGCGTTGGTATTAGTGCTGGTGGTGGTGGCGTTGGTAGTAGTGGTTGTAGTGGCGATAGTGGTGGTAGTAGTGGCGATAGTGGTGGTGGCGATAGTGGTGGTGGTGGCGGCGTTTGTAGTAGTGGTGGTAGTATTGGCGGTAGAAAAAAAATTATTATACTTTTATTTATATATAAATTTACTAATATGTATATTAATATAATATATGTTAAAATACTTTTATTTGTGTATTTTTAGAAAAATACACAAATAAAAGGGTGCCGGATGAATCTACACTGCGCAAAAACTATATGCCATAGTGTTTTCAAAAAGTGATTGGTAATATTTGGAATACACTGAAACATGAAAACATATGTATTTCTAGTGATGAAACCACAGATGCATCGGGACAATGCTGTAGTTGTTATGAAATCAGGGAGCAGATCATTTCTTCTGAATATACAAATACTCGAACAAGTAAATCATTCAACTGTTGCCACAAAAGTTATAATTAATGAAGTACGACATTTACACTTTCAACAATCAATATATTTTTATTTCCAGTTACAACCCCCAAAATCTGAAACTGTTGGATTGAAGGAATTGGGAATTAAGATGCACTGAGGTACAAGTATGTCTTAATCCTGAAGGGGGCCCTCACGGTGCAAATAAATTCTGTAGCTTATTTGTAAGGAATACACACTCTTGGATGTGGATCCTGGTTTTGTATCTACCAGTGGTCAGATTTGCTTGTATGTTGCTAAGCAATATCTCATTTCTGAAGTTCTGATTTATTTCAGAGCATCTGGCAGAAAATAAAGTTAATTTTAAGGCAATGTATCTTTGAAGTTTGGTGAAAATTGCCAAAAATTTGTATTTTTACTTTTTGCATTTTTTATTATGCTTATACTTTGTACTTTAATTGTCTCAATATCAGCCATTTTAAAGCTCCAGAAGGACATTTAAATGTCCCAATGTGGGTGAGCATTCCTCGCTAAACTTTGTCGCTACAGCTTTGAAGTGCATTTTTGTTTTCACTGGCTTTGATTGTAGTCTCTTGTAGGGAATTTTGCTTCAGAAAGGCTGTGAGATGGCTGTACTAAAACGAATTTGATATATTAAAGTGAAACGTCGCGAATCTGACACATGTTTTGCTTCCAACCAGAGAAATGCTGTCAGTGTTCTGTAATTCTGTAATCTTTGCAGGTTATTTCAGTGTTCCAGTTATATATTAGACATTGTTTAGGTAGCCAATCAGGCGCGGCTCCTCAGGGTAGGCAGGGTAGGCATTGCCTACCCTATTGTAATACATCAACAAATAATGTTTAACTATGATTCTGCATTTTATCATTTGAACCGTCATTTTCCCCTAAATTGCAGTTCAAGAAAAGTTTTCTCGGTTATAATGACCAGCGCATGGTCAAATCCTTTAATCTCAATTCCGATTCATCAAAACTGCCCTGCGTGTTTGAAACGCGCGGCAGAAATGATACGCATGGAACCTGGGTAGTGGAGAGCAGGCTAGCTTAACCTCTGCCTGCCCGGCCCATTTCCTGAGTACGAGGCCCTTGAACAGGGATAAGGAAACATTCGGTCTGTATATGCACTCCGAGCATGCGTAGACGCGTCTGCCAGCAGTCCGAACACTTGCCTGCCCAAATCCGAATTTATGCGACATTTTCCGAATAGCCATACTCCACGAACGAAGATCTCAGAGATCTGAATCTGTCGTTATCTCTGTGTAATACCAGTATGACCGACTTAATTAGTGAACTATTACAAATTTCGCTTTCGCGGCGCACTGACAATGAAAAGAGGAGTGTTTTAGCTATTTAACACAAAGCTGCAGTCAGACAATTTTTCAATTTCTTAATCTATATTAGTCATGGGCGTCGCGAAAAGGGGGCAAGGGGGGCCACGGCCCCCCCCTTGGAAGTTGGTGAACTTAATGTGCAGTCAGTTACTGACTTTTAAACTATTATTTTAATTTTGATGTAAAGAACAATTTTTGTTTAGCACAAATTAATACGGTTATCTGCAACAAATACTATAAATTTTGACAGTAAAATAATGATTTAATATTATATGATTGCAAATTTCCAACATGTGCCCCCCCCCCCCGGAAAAAAGTCTGCCGACACTCGTGATTTTAGTTTTGGCGGTAATTCGTCCGTAAGTCACACTCATTCACTCTGCTCTTATTAAACAACCAAACAATATATTGTTTGCGTTATCCGCAATGACTTCGCCCCCCTATATTTAGGATAAACGGGGTTTATTATTATTACTATTATTATTGTTGTTGTTGTTACTGTTACACTTTGCCTACCCTAACATTTTGACTGCGAGCCGCCACTGTAGCCAATAGATTTTAAGTTATTCTCTAGTCTATAATAGAGCCATAAAAAGCGGATGTTTAATGAATTTCGTGTATAAATTTGCGAAAGTACATAGTGTAGAGGTTAGCTAAGAACAATAAATTTCTAAATTTTGTGAACAATGCGAAGGTGAAAGGGAAATTTTCATATTAAGAAACATAGAAGCAAATTTAAAATTCTCAAAAAATGCTACTGAAAATGAGAAGAAAGCAACAGATGGTCTCACATATGGCGCTGGGTGAGTGAGTGAGTGATTAGGGTTTAAGGGCCCGTCGACAGCTAGGTCATTAGAGCCCCTATGGTGCTGGGGAATTCCAAGTTGGTAAAGTACAAAAACATGCCGTTAAACTTTAAAATTCATTTTTCTCAGTTCTTTTCTTTTTCACAACTTAAAATGCTTCTTGGACCCTAGTTTATAGCTTAATAGCTTGAAATTTTCAGGAAGCCTTCAGAGATTAAGGTAGTAAAATCTGTCATGCGTTAGGTAAAAAATATTAAACAACTGAGCTGAAATTAAATATTTTTCATAACTCATTCTGAAAAAATTGAAAATATTGATAAATAGTATACAAAACATTTTTTCTCTTAAACTAATTAAATCTAAGCAATTTTGGTATGACAATTTCTTTATATTTGTATACAGAACACAAATTAAAAATTTAGGAGAGATACAATAAACTGTAGGGTCCAAGAGTCATTTCATATGAGCATATCAAAAAGTGATTTATTATTAATAAATATATTACTAATTTAAAAATGGTTTGACATATTACATTGACCTTTTGTGTATACTATATACTAACTGTGGATTTTTTAATTTTCACAGATAGATTTCCTTAATAATAGCAATGTGCCTTGAAATGTATGACATAAGTAGGCACAAAAATGGTACATAAAAGAAGAAAGTATGAAGTCATACTCAGTTGAGATAAGAAGCCCCTTAATGTGTGTTCACCAGCTCAGGTCTAAGGCAGTGCTGTCCAACTTTATGTGCTTGGACATATTTAATCCATGCCTAAGGAGGCATAGGTGCCATCACAACCACTGTTTGACAATTACTACTACAACTACTTCTTCTTCTACTACTACTGCTCCTGCTACTACTGCTGCTGCTGTTTCAGCTCCCCCCCCCCCCAAGTATAACAAACATGTAATACTGTAAAACTGTTTAAAAAGAATTATTATTATAATTACTTTGATTTACAACTTACATAATTAGTGTGAAGTTTGACAAGTTCACAAAAACCTGGTGTGTAGCTGGAACAAGCTGCTCTTAATGTGTCATGTAGATTTGAGTTTGTCAGGCTGGATTGAATAAGTTTCCAAAGCAACACCGCGGGCTATGGGATATTTATTCCTGTTTACCAGAGTCTATTGGTAGGTATCGGTGAATCTGTTTGTCTTGTCTAGGGCAGAAAGTTTCATGACACAATATTGGCACAGTTGCTTGAACTGACAAAAGCACCATCAGGGCAAGTACTCTTCTTTTGAGAGGAAGAAGGTAAAGTACTGGTTAGTTGAGTAATGAATACAGCTTTAGGTGTACAAAAACATACTTCATGGGTGTGTACTGGGAGCATATTTGGAAGGAAATAGATTGGTGTTGAAATGTAAATTAATATTAGAAATCATCGGAGTAAAATTTTGATTATGAAGGGCACCTGAAAAGCACATCTTGGACACCACGTTGAACAGCACTGATCTTAGGGGAGTGAAGGATAGGGAAAAGACACTGGAGAACTGTTAGATACAGATGTTGCACTACGTGAGCTACCTGCTACCTCCTGAACATAGTCTGAGGAATAGCGTTATGTGCTACTGGCAGTGGCATTCGTGGTGGTGGCGGTGGTGGTGGTGGTGGCGGTGGTGGCGGTGGTGGCGGTGGTGGTGGCGGTGGTGGCGGTGGTGGTGACGCTGGTGGTGGTGGTGATGGTGGTGGCGGTGGTGGTGGTGTCGGTGGTGGTGGTGACGGTGGTGGTGGTGGTGATGGTGGTGGTGGTGGTGGCGGTGGCGGTGGTGGTGGTGATGGTGGTGGTGGCGGTGGTGGTGGTGGTGATGGTGGTGGTGGTGTCGGTGGTGGTGGTGATGGTGGTGGCGGTGGTGGTGTCGGTGGTGGTGGTGGCGGTGGTGGTGGTGGTGATGATGGTGGTAGTGGTGGTGGTGATGGTGGTGGTGGTGGTGGTGATGGTGGTAGTGGTGGTGGTGATGGTGGTGGTGGTGGTGGCGGTGGTGGTGGTGGTGGTGGTGGTGGTGGTGATGGTGGTGGTGGTGGTGATGGTGGTGGTGGTGGTGATGGTGGTGGTGGTGGTGGCGGTGGTGGTGTCGGTGGTGGTGGCGGTGGTGGTGGTGGTGATGGTGGTAGTGGTGGTGGTGGTGGTGATGGCGGTGTCGGTGGTGTCGGTGGTGGCGGTGGTGGTGGTGGCGGTGGTGGTGGTGGTGGTGTCGGTGGTGGTGGTGGCGGTGGTGGCGGTGGCGGTGGTGGTGATGGTGATGGTGGTGGTGGTGGTGGTGATGGTGGTGGTGGTGGTGTCGGTGGTGGTGGTGTCGGTGGTGGCGGTGGTGGTGATGGTGATGGTGGTGGTGGTGGTGTCGGTGGTGGCGGTGGTGGTGGCGGTGGTGGTGGTGGTGGTGGTGTCGGTGGTGGTGGTGGCGGTGGTGGCGGTGGTGGTGATGGTGATGGTGGTGGTGGTGATGGTGGTGGTGGTGGTGTCGGTGGTGGCGGTGGTGGTGATGGTGATGGTGGTGGTGGTGGTGGCGGTGGTGGTGGTGTCGGTGGCGGTGGTGGTGGTGGTGACGGTGGTGGTGGTGGTGATGGTGGTAGTGGTGGTGGTGTCGGTGGCGGTGGTGGTGGTGGTGGTGACGGTGGTGGTGGTGGCGGTGGCGGTGGTGGTGGTGTCGGTGGCGGTGGTGGTGGTGGTGACGGTGGTGGTGGTGATGGTGGTAGTGGTGGTGGTGGCGGTGGCGGTGGTGGTGGCGGTGGCGGTGGTGGTGGTGGTGACGGTGGTGGTGATGGTGATGGTGGTGGTTGTGGCGGTGGTGGTGGTGTCGGTGGCGGTGGTGGTGGTGGTGACGGTGGTGGTGGTGATGGTGGTAGTGGTGGTGGTGGCGGTGGCGGTGGTGGTGGTGGTGGTGGTGACGGTGGTGGTGGTGGCGGTGGCGGTGGTGGTGGTGACGGTGGTGTTGGTGGTGATGGCGGTGTCGGTGGAGTCGGTGGTGGTGGTGGCGGTGGTGTTGGTGGTGGTGGTGATGGCCGTGTCGGTGGTGTCGGTGGTGGTGGTGGTGGCGGTGGTGGTGGTGGTGGTGATGGCGGTGTCGGTGGTGTCGGTGGTGGTGGTGGCGGTGGTGGTGGTGGTGGTGGTGATGGCCGTGTCGGTGGTGTCGGTGGTGGTGGTGGCGGTGGTGGTGGTGGTGGTGATGGTGGTAGTGGTGGTGGTGGTGATGGCGGTGTCGGTGGTGTCGGTGGTGGCGGTGGTGGTGGTGGTGTCGGTGGTGGCGGTGGTGGTGGTGGTGGCGGTGGTGGTGATGGTGGTGGTGGTGGCGGTGGTGGTGGTGTCGGTGGTGGCGGTGGTGGTGATGGTGGTGGTGGTGGTGGCGGTGGTGGTGGTGGTGTCGGTGGCGGTGGTGGTGGTGGTGATGGTGGTGGTGTTGGTGGTGGTGGCGGTGGTGGTGGCGGTGGTGGTGGTGGTGTCGGTGGTGGCGGTGGTGGTGTTGGTGGTGGTGGTGACGGTGGTGGTGTTAGTGGTGGTGGTGGCGGTGGTGATGGTGATGGTGGTGGTGGTGGTGACGGTGGTGGTGTTGGTGGTGGTGGTGGTGATGGTGGTGGCGGTGGTGGTGGCGGTGGTGGTGGTGACGGTGGTGGTGTTGGTGATGGTGGTGGCGGTGGTGGTGGTGATGGTGGTGGTGATGGTGGCGGTGGTGATGGTGGTGGCGGTGGTGGTGGTGTCGGTGGTGGCGGTGGTGGTGGTGGTGACGGTGGTGGTGGTGGTGTCGGTGGTGGCGGTGGTGGTGATGGTGGTGGCGGTGGTGGTGGTGGTGATGGTGGCGGCAGTGGTGGTGGTGGTGGTGATGGTGATGGCGTCGGTGGTGGTGGTGGCGGCGGTGGTGGTGGTGGTGATGGTGGTGATAGGGTAGTGACGGTGGTGGTGGTGATGGTGATGGTGGTGGCGTCGGTGGTGGTGGTGGCGGCGGTGGTGGTGGTGGCGGCGGTGGTGGTGGTGGTGGTGATGGTAGTGATAGGGTAGTAACGGTGGTGGTGGTGGTGGTGGTTGCGGTGGTGGTGATGGTGGTGGTGGTGGTGGCGGTGGTGGTGGTGGTGGCAGTGGTGGTGGTGGAGACGGTGAAACAGCCAACCTGCATCTATTCTGTTGGAAAGGTTTCATCTTCAAGCTCCCTACCATCTCACGACATCACAGCATTGGACATATGCAGAATTCATGCTTACTGCATGTATTTTTTATTTACATTTACATAATATTGGTTATTAAGTGCAAGTAATATCAGTTTAGAGATGTACAATGATAGCAGTGAAACTCCTTTCTTTTCTAAAAATTAATTTACACGATTTTCTGTTTCCTAGCTTGAACATAGTTCTTGCACACATCCTTGGTAGTTTTATTCATACTTGTAATACCACTACCACCCCATAGCTAAACCAGCTATGTATTATGGCATACGATAGCATGCCATTTTCAATACATCAGTATTCCTATACTTAACAGAAATAAATCTCTACTAATTTCTTTGCACACATTCAATCTGTTTATGAAATCTTAAGTAGAAAAGTTAAAAAGCGTAAGAGATCATGTAGGTATAGCAGTGTTTGTTAAAATACACTAAATATTACAAAGCCCTAATACTCAGCACTTCTTATGAATGCATACATTTTTGCACATTTTAGACCAGCGTGCAATAGAATCCAATGGCTTCATTGCCAGATGCAAGGCACTAGAAAACAACAATAGAATCCAAAATAATAAACATTTACAATAACGCCAAGTGCTACAATATAGTCTAACTTTTTAAATTTTGTTGACATCAAAGCTAACTTTTCTAGAAACAGAGACAGTTTCCTTTTATTTGTTTTGGAATCTATACCACTGACCACCATTTTGCAATAGTTGTTCATTAAAATATTTATACACATCCAAATACTTTTTTCCCAGATGTCTGTACTGGAATGCTGAGAACCACATTCCTCCCAAATGAAGGCATAAGAGACCAGATTTGTGTGCAAATCAACTTAAGATCACTCATTCCTAAGTTTTGAGTATCAAAAACATAGCGACATTTTCCTTAGCTAAGAATTTCTGCATGAGCACATAAGTGTACCACATCACCTTTAGAGGCAGCTCCTGAGGATATTTTAATCCTCTTCTATCTAATTTGTGTATTAATGAATGTTCTTTGCCACATGCTAACTCTCTGTTTAGCACCAAAAATTTAGAACAACTCTTACAGCTGGCAGTAAGTTTGTTGGCATAAATAAATAAATAAATAAATAAATAAATAAATAAATAAATAAATAAATAAATAAATAAATAAATAAATAAATAAATAAATAAATAAATAAATAAATAAATAAATAAATAAATAAATAAATAAATAAATAAATAAATAAATAAATAAATAAATAAATAAATAAATAAATAAATAAATAAATAAATAAATAAATAAATAAATAAATAAATAAATAAATAAATAAAT